>JAOQMQ010000007.1:9348783-9362092 GCA_027563845.1 Erythroxylum subrotundum | reverse complement strand
GACTGTTTTGTATGGGCACCCCATTGAGCAAAGTATGAGGAAAATTTTTAGGATGGTATCAAAGCCAAGTTTTGAATTGATACATTTTTGGAATTAAGAGGTTGGATTTAAAAATTCGGACCCAACACAAGTGATATCAGAGCAAGCGTTGTACTTTGAAATCAAGCGGGTCCAACAAATGTATGAGTCCGCAAGAGTTGGGTTCCGGAAGCGGGATCCAACATGTGTGGTATCAAAGCCAAGAAAAGGAAGCAACGATAGTTATGGTTTTCTGAAGAGTTGGGTTCCGAAAACGGTGCCCAACATACACAGATAATGTCTTCAAATCTTCAAAGCAAACACCACTGCAGCAAATTCTAAATCATGAACCAGATAGTTGAATTCATAAGATCTCAACTGTCTCGATGCATATGCAATTACTCTGCCATACTGCATCAAAACACACCCTAATCCCTGATGTGAAGCATCACTGTATACTACATATGCTCCTAATCCAGATGGAATAACTAACACCGGTGTTGTAGTTAATCGATTTTTTAATTCCTCAAAACTCCTTTGACACTCATCAGTCCATCTGAAGGGTACATTCTTCTTCAGAAGCCTTGTCAAAGGGGCTAAGATCAATGAAAACCCATCAACAAACCTCCTATAATATCCTGCCAATCCAAGAAATCTCTGAATATTAGATACATTCTTCGGTGCTTCCCACTTCATCACTACTTCAACTTTCTTTGGGTCTACCTGAATGCCCTGTCTAGATACTATGTGACCCAGAAATACCACTTGATGAAGCCAAAATTCACATTTACTGAACTTGACATACAACTGTTTATCCCTCATAATCTGTAAAACTAGCCTCAGATGTTTAGAATGCTCCTTTTTAATCTTCAAATACACCAAAATGTCATCAATAAATACTATTATAAAATGATCTAGGTAAGGTTGAAATACCCTGTTCATCAGTGCCATAAAAGCCGCCGGAGCATTCGTCAATCCGAAAGGCATTACCAAAAACTCAAAATGCCCATATAAGGTCGTGAATGCACTCTTCGGTACGTCAGCTCATGCTATCTTCAACTGATAGTAACCTGATCTCATATCCAATTTAATGAACACCTGAGCTCCTTGTTGTTGATCAAGTAGATCATCAATTCTCAGTAATGGGTACTTATTTTTCACTTTCACTTTCTTCAACTGTCTATAATCAATGTATAATCTTAAGGTCCCATCTTTCTTCTTCACAAATAATACTGGAGCTCTCTAATGTGATACATTGGGTCTGATGAAGACCTTGTCTAATAACTCCTATAATTGAGTCTTAAGTTTCTTAAGTTCCACAGGTGTCATCCTAAATAGAGGAATCGATATAGGAGCAGTACTTGGAATTAAGTCAATCATAAACTTCGCCTCTCTTTCTCGAGGTAAACTTGGTAATTCACTGGGAAACATGTTAGGGAAATCCCTAACAATAGGAATATCCTGAACTGTCTACTTAGTCCGGGTATTAGTTACATAGGCTAGGTAAGCCTCACATCCACCCCGAATCAACCTAAGGTACTCATCTAGGAAATTCATAGCTGGCACTGCTTGACTAACTCCCCAAAATATTACTCTTGGTTGAGTAGGAGATTTAATAATCACCTCCTTAGTATAGTAGTTCATCACGGCCTTGTATGTAGTGAGGTAGTCCGTACCTAGGATAATATATATCTCTCTCAATTGCAAGATTATCATATCCGTTTTCATCTCAGCTTGATCAATCTGAATAATACACTCTTTACTTAATTCTCCAATTACTATAGTACTACCTACTGGAGTACTCACTATTAGGCCACATTTCAATATCTCTCTCTTACAATGCAGTTTAGATGCTAGATCTGGTATGATGAATGAATTCATAGATCTTGGATCTAGCAATGCAAATGTCTCTAAATGAAAGACGTATAACACACCTGTAACGACATATGGGGAGTCTCTTGGCCTAAAACTGTGATTGATTGCTTCGCACCTCAGTTATGGCACTAAGACCTGCAAAACTTGTTCTACCTCTGTCTCTGCCTCTCTGTCCCACTTCACTGACTCTACTTTGCTGGACAGTCATTTCAATTACCGTTCCTCCTCTAACTCCCGACTGTGCTCCGATGATAGCAGGACAATCTCTAATCTGATGCTCGAAGGAGCCACAATGTAGGCAAGCTCCTGATAGCTTTCAACATTCACCACCATGTCTCTTCCCACAGTACTCACAGCTAGGCATCTCTTGTGGTTGCCTGCTATAAGTCTGCCCTCTAGACACCTGACCTCTACTAGAATACCCAAAGTCGCCTCTTGGCCTAAACCCTGACTGTCTCGATCTCGACTGTGATCGTGACGGTTTACTCTGGCATTTAATGAATCTTCTACCAGAATTAGCTTTAAATTCTCCAGGCCTCTTCATTATAAACTCTTGCCTGTACTCACCCCGTTCATCCTTCAGTAATTGCTCAATTCTGATCGAAGCACCTCTCAATTCAGTGAAGCTGCTCAAATTGGTAATTGCCAGTCTTGTTCTAATTTCCATATTCAACCCATCTTCGAACCGTCTACATTTGTCCTCCTCAGTCGGGATCAAGGTTGTAGCATACACCATCAATTCATTGAACCGCACTTCATACTCAGTTATGATGAGCTTCCCCTGTTTCAGATCGAGGAACTTCTTCATTTTTCGGTCCAGGTAGATCATTGGCGTGTAGTTATCCTTAAAGACCCTCAAAAATTCTTCCCACATCAGTCTATAAAGTCAGACGAACTACCAGGAACAATATTCCACCACTGGTAAGTCGGGCCTTGTAGTAACGAGGCTGCATAATCAAATCTCTCATCTGATTCACAATTCATCTGGTCTAATATTCTCTCTGTCCTTTTTAACCAACTGTCTTCCTCGGTAGGGTCTATACTTCTATAGAAGTCCACAGCGCCTTGCTTTCTGAGTGTATCATACCTTCTTTCTCTCGTCTCAGGTACTCTCAGAGGCATTGATTCAGACTGGGGCATAGTAGAATCTCTATTAGGCCTTATTGACTCAAGGTTAGCTGATTCGACAACTTTGTCTCCTATTATGGGTGACCTATAACAAACAACAATTGTGATCACTATACGAATCCCTCACTAGATATCATGTTAAACTACTCCTCTATGTCCCTAGAGATGCCAAACCATGCTCTGATACCAAAATTGTAACATCCCACTACCATAGAGCATATACCAACATTATAGAGAATATCCGAGCACATATCCCATGGAAGCGGCATGTTAGAGCAGTCACATCAACTTCTCATGACATCATATAGAACATAAGCAATTCAAAGAACTAAGTTTCCTCATATTATTCATAGCCATAAGCTTACATTGTTATTACATTATATAATCCATGTATTTACATTACCAAAGACATCTGAGATTCTTTGCATTTGATTCACAAACATAAACATTCATTATATAAACATTCATTACACTCATAATTCATGTTTATACAACACATAACATGTGAAAGTTCACAGCTTTATACAACGTGTACAACATAAAACTAGGTACTGGACCAAAATAATCTAACTAGACGCTTCAGAATCAGCTGACCAAACCTTTGAGCTATTCTTGGTTCCAAAACAGACAATACTAGGCTGCTACTAGATTGTCTTAAAAGCTAAGTCACCCCAATACCTGAAAATCAACGTTGCAATTTTGACGAGTTTACTAACTCAGTGAGTGAACCATCATCTATGTGTTCACTCAAGTCAAGACAAAACATCACAAACATATAATACAAATTCTCAAATATATCACATTCTTCAAAACCAATTCCCATTTATCACATCATTTAGTTTGGATACCAAATCACGATATATGTATCTCACATTTCAACCAACACATTATGAACACTAACATTTCATGTAGTCATCTCAAATAATCCAATCACTCATCTTAATCATTCATTTCAACATGTACACAAACATTTCATATTATTATTTCAACACAATTCAGTAATTCTTCACAACTATCCATATGACACATATATGATATGTATATATAAATACAAATGCACATGTGACCACTTTCTTTTATTTTGTTGTGACTATGCGCCAATTTAACTGTCTCGTATCTATTGCGGATACCGACCTCATTTCAAATACTATCCCGTACCCATTGTGGATACTGAGCTCATTAATCATTGAACCTATGGCTCTTTATGCACATTTCTGAGCTTTAAGCTCCTTTCCACATTAGTCACTACGGTCACAACTCCTTTATCTGATCATGCATATCAATGTTATAAAACACATCAAATATTGAACTCTTTGGACAATCAATGTCCAGAATTAACAATATCACAATATCAATAACATTTCAAAATATATATAAAGATTTATCAAGACAATTCAAACAGAAACACATATATATTTGAGATTGTACATTTAAGTTACTCATAGTATGCTCCAGATTAGCTATTGCCTTCACGATCCGGCAATGTCTGGATGTTGTCAGTCAATTTGTGCTTCTATATCATGTAATACACACATATTTACACATTACTAACTTGTTTAATCAAATGAGTACTCAATCATACACATGTATATAGGTTATGTTCAATGCATGCCATTTGACTATCCCAGGTATGTAACCTTATTCACAAGTCTTGCTCATTCATTCATCATAGCTTGTATATATCCTGTTTGCAATTAGGTTTATGCCTTAAGCAAAATTATTTACTCTAGATTCATTAATCATCCATTCACCAATCCTTTTCTAGCATTATATATTCACACAATTTCCCAATTCTCATTCATTCATACCTAATTCACATCTCTCACATCCTTTGGATCACATTTGCATCCATAAGAACATCTTCATTCCTTTAACAACTCACAATTTCATATTTAGACATATAGATCTCAAACAATCCATTTCTTAAGTTATAACCTCAATTAACAACTTAAACTTATCAAACCTTTAACCAATTAATCCAACAACAATGTAGTTCAATCCTCAATCAAGTTCAAATACACCAAGGTAAAGTAGCTTATTCTTAGTTGGTTCAACAATCACATAAAACATAATTTTTTGTTTTAGAGCATTTCCCACGATCGTGGGGTACCTTTCCACAATCGTGGAACGACAAAACAGAAAGTTTCTCACTTCAATGCATTGCCCACGATTGTGGGAAGGAGCTTATGCAGCTTCCATGATCGTGGGATGAGTGAACAGAAAGTTCACCATCCATTTCCTTCATTTTTTTCCAGATTCTAACACCATCATAAAATTCCATTGATTATACCTTAATTATTATTAGGCACCGTTTCCGGAGCCCAACTTCGGATCATGAAACCTGAGCTTAATCCAATGGAATTTCCTTGACCATCATCGATTCATCATCTTGCTATGATACCATAACTGTTAGATCCCGCTTGATTTCGAAATCCAACTCTTTCTCTGAAACCAAATATGTTGGATCCCGCTTGATTCCGAAATCTAACTCTTCAGAATACCATAATACTAGGCACCGTTAAACTGAGCGTATTATCATATAGGGTTCTTTCCATGAACCCTTATTAGGCATCATTCCACAAAGGTGGTGTGCCCATAACATCAAAACAATCTTATTACTTCAACTCAACCATTTTACAAGGATTATACAATCGAAACAACCTCAATCTATCATTTCACTACTAAAGCAACAGAGTTTGAAAAACTTTATTTACATACCAAAAGCCACACCATTGGCTTATTACAAAAATACATTTAACAAATTTGCAGAAGTTCCCTTAGGCTCTTGATCACTTGATCTCTTAACTATTACCTAAAGAGGGGACAGAAAGGGGGTGAGCTTGAAAGCTCGTGGGTAACAGTTTATATTGGAAAAATAAGCAAAACTATTCAAAATTTCATTGTCATAGAAAATTCTTGTTGAAATCCATAAAACACTTGTTTATTAAATTCTCATCATGTAGTCAAAATTTTCAAGCCTCAAAGCATGAATGCATCAAACTTTTTCACATATCATAAGCACATAATCACATCAAAATGGTTTGGGTAAGTCCATAAACATGATGCACTACACATTTCCCTATAGGGGTCATGTGTAGTCGTAATTCTTGAGGGAGTCCTTGAAGGAGCTCCGCGTCACTAGCAGACAGGCGGGAGAAGCCTATTCTTGGGTCAACGTGCACGTGACGGTTCTTGAGGGACTACCACAAACCCACATAACACATAGATTTCAAAATCTTGTAAACTTGTTGCCCAAAATGACAGTTTTCTTGAAAACTTGCTTTTCATATACTTGACGTATATCTTGAAAACCATTCTTGAAAACATGATTTCATAAACATGCATCTTTTCAAAGATATCACTTTCATGGTCTTTTCCTTTTGAAAATCATCACTCAAATCATGTAACAAACATATAGCAGATTTCACAAATCATTCATGAACAATAGTGCAGCACTTATGATGCAAATGAAATCGGAAAACTTCTTTGATTTAAAGAAAACAATAGTAGCTTAAAGAAATCTTTGCCTCAATTGGAAGCTCTTCTCTTCCTCTACCTTTCTCTCTTCTTGAACAACTTCAAAATCTCTCTTGAAGGCTAAGGAAAATTAAGCCCTAGCTCAACTCTCTTCTTTTCTCTCAAACCACCAAACTCTCTTTCTCTTCTTACTCATTTTTGTTATTCTCTTCTGCTTCCCTTCCATCCACGTTTTTCTTCTGCATTTATAAGCAAGACAACACTTCTTCTTCCACTTATGCCCTTAACGAGTCCAAAAAGTCCATTTTATCCTTCCTTATAGGCTTATGTTCTTTTAAACTTAAATGTCTTGCCAAAAATACCCTTGAACATTCTGACATAACACTTTCTTCTAGAAAATGTTTCTCGTTGTCTTAAGTTTCTAATGCCACCAAAATCATTCAATTTGGTTCAGTGATTCAAAAGATATACTTCAAACATTTTTGGACTGCTCTTGTACAAAACAATATACTATGCACAACTTCCATCTGGAATTTAAACATCTTAGAGACTGAATTAGATTCCTATTTCTGCATACCATTTGTAGCTTCATGTCTCTAGTTTACCACAAGTCAGAAATCATCTCATTTAAAGCTTTACAAGTCAAGATATCATCAAAATACTGAAGTATGTTCAGTAGAATAACTCCTGTTCATATTATTTAAGAGTACACACACTGTACCCGTCCCACGTTTTTCACTCAATCTTTCTCAATTCAATTCAGATGGCTGTGACTTTGGTGGAGATGTAGAGAAATGTCTGACTAGTCCAATGGTTCAAGAATCAAGTCATTTTTGTGTCTAGAGAAGAAGTTATGGACAAAGAATTAAATCTGGTTTTGTCCTCAATCATATTGAACCTGTCTTGGTACAATTGGCATAACTTTCTCTACCGATATCGGATTTAGGTGTTCTTTATATGGTTCGAAAGAGTACTTCAAGCGTTATAACTTTTAGGAAAACCTCTAAGACAAATTCTTATCTTCTAAGGGGTGAAAAATAGGACATAAAATATAAGATGAACAGTAACCTAGAAGATGTTTATGAACAATAACATAGAAGATATCTTACAATTGGCATAACTTTCTCTACAGATATTGGACTTAGGTGTTCTTTATATGGTTAGAAAGAGGACTTCAAGATATACAACTTTCATGCAGACCTCAAAAACCAATACTATCTTTTGAGGGGTCAAAAATGGAACAGAAGATAGTCCAAAAAGACAAAAGATAACAAAAAGACAGAAGGAAGGGGAAAATTGCTATAACTTTCCCTAAAGATATATGATCAAGGTTTTCTTTATATGGTTCGAAAGAGCACTTCGAGATCTACAACTTTTATGAAGACCTCAAAGACCAATTCTATCTTCTGAGGGGTCAAAAATATAACAGAAGATAGGCCAAAAAGACATAAGACAGCAAAACACAGAAGATGATGACGTCATCACAGAAGAAGCAAAACACAGAAGATGATGACGTCATCACAGAAGAAGCAAAAAGGCAGAAGGAGCAAAACACAGAAGATGATGACGTCATCACAGAAGAAGCAAAAACACAGAAGACACCAAAGATGCAACTTCACTCTTGAACATCTTCCCTTATAAGGACCATAACTTTCAGCCTAGATGTCCAAAAATTTCATACTATATACCGTTAGAAAGATAAAAGAAAGACTACAACTTTCTAGGGGACACATTTGTATAAATCAGCCTAGATTAATCTATAATTTTCCCCGAAGTCAAAACACGAATTTTACATTCATCCACCAATGTACTGCACCCCGTTCCTAAATTCATGACAAATTTTGAGATTCTTAAAGATAGAATTTCAATTCGATGTCTTCATAAGAAATGTAGCCATATGTCCCTAGCTTAATCTAAATCAACAATCAGCTTGGTCGGATAACTAGAGAAAAAGTTGTGGCTAAAAGACTGAAACATACTCAGTGAACATTTTCCAGATCAACTACTAATTTAGTTTCAAAATCTTTCCTTAACACAACTTACACCAAGATCACCCTTTTTCTACTTCATTTACTCCTCATTATTAACTTCATTTCAAATCAATATCATCCATAAAGAAATTATAATCCATGGTTAATCATGAACACTAACGACATAACATACACCTATAAATACATCTCCTTCATCAACTTACTACACAAATGTAACTTCATTTTTGGCTTTCATTCTACTTCTAACTTTTACCTTAATTCTTCCCATTTCGAAATCTCTTATCCACCAAAAAAATCAAAGCAAAAAATGGACCTATCCACATTTCTCATTTACTACTTTAATCTTGTCTATCATTTCTAACTCAAAAAATTTTTCATTCATTTGTTATTTACTCATGACCAAACACCAAAATTTTCTCATTTGATAGTTTCAACTTCTAAGAAACGTTTGGGGTACAACAATTATACTTCAAATCCCAATCTAAAATCATCCATTGAACAACCTTTAAACTACAGTTTCATACATTAAAAACAAAACCAATTCATTCATCAAGTTTCAAACACATCTCATCATCAACCCTATATGCAATTCATCTCAATTCACCCCTAATCAATCTTTATGGATGTTATGCTCACATATATCACAATAAAGCAATCAATTACTTACTTATTTAGCTCAAGTTCTCCTCAATTTAACAAGCTAATCAAGCCTCCCAAGCATTCAAACATACACCAAGAACAAGATGGAACGGGAAGGGTTACTAAACATAAGATGAAGGGTACGAAATTTTGGCAAAAATTTAAAGGTTATGGAAGTAGTGTTAGAGTGTCGTTGGTGAGGGGAAAGAAGGAGAAAGCTTAAGAACAAAACATGAAAGAAGGTGGTCTTGCAAGGATGAAAGTCGTGGGTATAAGTGCATGGTGGATAGGTGGGACACATGTCACCTTTTTATAGGCCCAATAAACCTACATTCCCATGTATCAATTTGTCTTATCCTTTAACATTTTTCCTATACTAGATACACATATCACCTTATCAATCACTCCATTGTAACAATATATTCCCATTTCACAAATTATAATCCATCAAACAAAATTCAAGTCATAATCAACACACAATTACATCATAATCATTTAAGATCTTTCATACCCTGGGATATGTCAAATGAGTGTATATATTGTTTTTACAATGTCTCTAAATCATGGTTCATGTGTGTATGCAAATATGATGCATGAAAATGTAATGCACTTCATGTATTCTCATATGATATGACCCAACCTAACAATTAAATCCTTAAGTGTAGAAATGAGTTATTATAGTGAGGAGTTTGAATTGAGAATGCAAGGCCTTAAATTCAACATCAAACGATTGGACAGAAACTTTGAAGTGATTTTTGACTCCCTTAGAGGCCAAATTGATTTTTCTGTCCTTCATGGAAGTTGTAGAGCTTCCTATGATCTTTCTATTGATACCAAATTTGTCAAATTTGGAGTTCGGGATCAAGAGTTATGATTTTTGGAAAATTCGGTTTTATATATGCCGTTTTGACTCCTTCTGCTATTGTTATTTTCTTTCCTAATCCGACCCGTTTGCAATCTTTTGCTTATAATTTCTCCGTCCGATATCCGATTGACTTGGTTTTTAAAGCGTTGGATTCCTAAGACAATTATCTACATCCTTATGGGAAATTGTGAATTTTTGGAGATTTAATTGAGGAAGATTAATTTAAGCAAAGTGAGTTAGATAATTTTCTGAACATGGTTCAGTCTTTTGAGAAATTCGGGATCTGTGGAGATCCGATTGAATTGATTCTTGAGGTAAAATAAAATAGGGACATGGGGCTACAAATTATCTGAAGGACTCGAATTTCAATTTAGCCCCTAAGACTTTCAATTTTTTGAATTGAAGTCGGGTTTAGTGTTTAGTCTTGGACTAGTAAGTGCTGACAGTGTTTTGGCTATAACGCTTGCTCTAGTCATCCAAATGAGGTGATTCTTGATTTGGATTAAACTAGAGAAATAGGGTTACAATTATTATGAAGAAATCGAGTTCCAATTTTGTCTTTAAGAATATCAATTTTCCGATGGAAGTAAAGTGCTGGAAAATATTTTAGCATATGAATAACCCGAAATGTTTAGAGCATAACTCTTGGTGTAGTGCACCAAATTAAATGATTTTTGAAGCATTATGAAATTAAAACAATGAGGAACGTTTCTCTATAAGGAAGTTTTAGCAAATTCCTTCAATTTTATGGTTAGAAAAATGTCATAAAGTAAGCTTGAATTAAAATAAAGTTCAGGGGCAATTATGGAAGATCACTTAAAGGGTTAAGTTTTAAGGCTTGCATGGAGGTGCTTTTTGGTCATTTGGCTATCAATAAGTGAATGAAGGAAAGGGCTGTCATTTGGAGCAGCAGATGCACGACATTGAGAAGAAAAGGAACGAAAATAAGAAGAGAGAAGGAGAAGAGTGAATTGGTGGAGAAGAAGAAAGAAAGAAGAAGTGGATTACGGTTTCGTTTTCTTGGATTGTAAGAGAGTTTCGAACATGATGTAAGAGGGAAAAAGTTGGAGGAGCTTAAGAGTTTCATTTCAAGCTAAGAATTCGAAAATGGTGAAGAAAAAAAAGGTAAGAGACGTTTTTTTTAATCAATGAATCTTTGAAGAGATTTGCTTGATATAGTTTGCAAATGTTATGGGATTAAGGTTTCTAAGGTTAATTTTGATGATTATTGCTAAAAATTTTGCATTCTTGAGTGATTGCGATTATGTTATATGTATTCGATTGGTTTTGTGAAGTTGTAAATGTTATTATGTTGAATGTGACATGATCATGAAAAGAATTAAGTTTTGAAAGATGCCTTCGAGCAATTCTATTTTTCAAGTATGACATATGTGTTTTATGGGTTTGGTTAGGTCCCATAAGTCGAGTCAGTGCACTGTCTCTCTTTTTAAAGGCTTCGCCCGCCTGCCCGCTAGTGGCACTGGAGCTCCGATTTCAGACTCCCATAAGTTCACGGCTACAATGGACCGCTATACGGGAAAGTGTAGTATGTTCAGTTCACGGCTGCACAGGACCGCTATGCGGGAATGTGCAGTACGTTCCGTTTGGACCAAAACCAAACCTGTTGGACCCCAAACTTTCTTTGGAAATTAGAAAATATAAAATGATATTAAATGAGAAAATTAGTGTTGTTTAATGTGGTATTTGGGTAATATTGCAATGATATTTGAGGTTAATGCACAAAATGAGTGTTTTTCATAGGCATTGTATGAGATTTTGGATTACTGGTGTAAAAGAGGAATGCGTATGCGTATTTCCTCCATTGTTGCGTTGAAATTGATAAATTGAGTTGGTTTGGCTTATTGGAGATTTAATTGTGGAGATTAAATTGTGTTTGCGATGAATGGGATGAAGAGTATTGTGTTAGTGTGTGAATATGTGAAATTGATGTGTTAATAAGTGAAGTTGAAGTGGAGTTTGATAATACCGAAGAGTATGTGGAAGTTAGAATTATTAAATGAGGAATCGGTAGTAAGTTGTGCTGAATGTTTTACAATGATATTTGGGGGTTAAAGCATGAAATGGGTTTTGTGTATGTATGTATTGTGGGTAACATCTTTATAATTTAAAAAGTGAGCTTGTACAGTTACTATTCAAGTAACTTCTTTGAAATTTCAATGTTTGAGACTTTATTGTCTTGGGGCTAGAAATGCCCACAAAAACTTTGTAAGAACCTATATTTTGATAGTAATGAAAGACCTTTGAGTTTTATTGTGTTTTGCTAATGTTGTTCAAGTATGACTTTTCATTGATTTGAAAATGTGCCATAAGTTTTGTATATGAATTTTGTGAATGAATTTTGAGTGATGTGGGGTTGATTTCGAAGCTTGTTCCAAAATTGTGTATTTTGTAGCCTATAGATGACTTGAGAAATGGCTTGATGATTTTCATAGGAATGTGTTCAATGAATCGTGAAATGAGGATAGGTAAGTTTGTGTGTGGATTGATATGTGCATATGGTCAGTTTTGTAGTTGCTGTGCATTGAGGTCAATGCTGGGCTGATGTGTATTAAATGGGTTTGAGTAGCCTTCTTAAGAGTGGTAGAGAACCTGTATAGCTTTCAAATGAGATATAATGTGCTATTTTCGGATGTGTTAGCTGGAAGATATGGATTTGTGAACTTGGAACGTTTTTTAGGATTGATTTTTCCAGGACAGAAAGTTTGAGTGGAGTTTTGACCCTTTTTAAGGTTGAATGGGTTTGTGAGGTCTTCACAAACATTGTAGAGCTCGTTTTATCTTTCCTGTGATATAAAGCACGAAATTTTTGGACAAGGGAGTAGGAAGTTATGATTTTTGGAAGTTCTGATGTTGTTTAGTGTGAAGCCGATCGACTAGACACCTTTGAGGGCATTTTTGACCTCTTTTGAGATTGAATTTGTTGTTGAGGCCTCTTAAAAATTTTAGATCGGTCTTTTCTCTTATTCGTAGACACTAATTTTGTCCAACTTGGAGTTCGGAGTCAAAAGTTATAAAGGTTAGAAGTTAGGAGGTCGGTCAGGCGAAAAATCGCTCGGCAGGGGCAAGCGCCCGTGCTCCCGCTCGGACCGCGCGACCTGCTGGCCGATCGATTTTGTCCAGTTTTCAACCGACCGACCTTCCTCCACTATTTTTAGCATAACTTCTTCGTCCGACCTCCGATCGACCTGATTTTTGAAGCGTTGGATTTCTAAGACATGTTTCTATCTTTCTACACTAGATTGATCGGTTTTGGAATTATATTGAGAGAGATCGATCGGATCAAAGTGAGCTGATC
>JAOQMQ010000007.1:9336591-9348683 GCA_027563845.1 Erythroxylum subrotundum | reverse complement strand
ACATGCAAAGAGAGACAAATATATACTACAGAGACACAAATGTGCGGGCAGGAGCAAAATGGCTGTTACTGCTTCTACAATAAATCAATTGGGAGAGATCAAGTAGGGAGGATGAATTAAGAACTTGGACTGAGTGAACGGCGAGTTTAAGGACTTAAGGATTTAGGAAATTAGGGATTTCACTCTTATTTTTCTTAATTATGGTTAATATTACTAATATTGTTAAACTAATATGGATTAACAAATGCCATTTATGACAACATTTTTTTGATAAAAAATTAACCAATTTTTTCAATCTTTATAAGGTCTATTTGTAACAATTTATAGACGTTAAATTTAATTTAAATACTTCAAAATTTTAAACCTTAGGATTAATTTTGCCCTATCTGCCTATGTTATTGTGGAATAAATAAGAGTTATTAAAAGCTACAAAAAAGCATATGATCGTCGAAGGAAATCTCGAAAAGAGAAAAAGTATGTCTCTCACTTCTTAGTCAGGATGATTCTATGCCAATTGGCAAGAAATTGACAAACTATCGACGAAGCTAAATATGAGGGCAAACTCGTTTTACCCTATATCTGTGACAACAGACAATACTGCTTTCAAAAAGGTTAATGATACCAGCAACTGAGGGGTATCAAGGTATCGTTCCTGAACCCCAAATTTAAGTTGGTGGGTCACAAGGCAGGAATTCTTAAGACCTCATTCTGAGATAGTTTTTTTAGATCCTTGGCTTGTGACTTTATCACGTAACCTATCCATAAATGACGGATTAGCTCTTAGTCGGCCCTTGAGGTATGATACCCGTGCATCTTCTGCCATCTTATTAGCTTTCCCAGCTTCCTCGATTATTGAAAAGAGAGTCCTAAGGCAATCTTTTCTGTTTTCCTCGCGATGTTCAAACCTGTAAAAGGAAACAACAGAATCACCATACTGGTTCTGGGATGACACCAACAAAGAGAAAACCAATCTTCATTAAAGAGTTCCATAAATTACTCCAGTTCCTGAAGTCTTTTCTTTTTATCATGATGTATCTATATCCCTATATTTACTTCCTACGGTTTAAAGAAAACCAAAAACTTGGAGCATACAAAGCCTGTAATCTCACCAACAATTTACAACACAAATTGGTACTATTGAACATTGAGCAGTTCCAAATAACTTAAACAGGAAATTGTCAGATGACTATACCTTTCACTGGTGATGGTAAGTTCATCTTTCCCTGGATTGTAGCGCTTTCCAACAAGTTCCCTTAATCGCTTAAATTGAGGTTTAGAAAGACCAAGTTCTTTAACAGTAACAGACAATTTTACTTTTCTGTTTTTTGGATGCCAAGCATCACCACCAGGAGCAAAGACTACTCTTGTTTGCCACCTAAGAATTGGCCCTTCACCTGGTGGGTCATCCGAGTCCTTTTTCTTTTCTAGCACTGCAGTTTCATCAAATTGTGGAGGGCCTTCAGCCTCCATTCTTTTTCCATATTCCATCACCATCTCATCCTCAAATTTCTTGAACAGTTCATAAGCTTCTTCTGGTTCAATTTCTCCTCTTTCACACATGTCTCCAAGCTCGTTGAATCTCTTTTCCACCTTTTCCTTCACATCATCTGATTGCAAACAGGAATTCAGAGAAGAATGGAAAATGGCAATTATTTTCAACTTTATGAGTACATGATTTCAATATGTTCAGTTTATTGTTTATTTCAGTTCTGTCAGTTTTATCAGTTTGATTGGCTTCTGGTCACCCTTATTCATAGCAATTAATATACAGGCAGGTGCCAAAATGAAATCACGGTAGTTAAATACAGGGACTCTATAACCTTGACACAAATGACTGTCTAACACAAATAACAAACCTTAACTAAATTGCTAAGCATGTTCCTACAAATCTCCAAACACATTCAAATTCCAATCTACAATAGAAAAAAGCGCCCCCATTCTCACATGTAGATTACAAATATCAAAAGAAATCAATTCAAATTACTGGAAGCCAAATATATTTTGGTCAAACAAATGTTTAGGTTCACAGCGAAGTTGATGATTGATAGGATAGACCAAGTCTTGATAAGAACACATATAAACTATAAACACAGGACTGTTGGTCCTCAAGTAATTTTTATGCTTTCTGAAACATAATATCGAAGAAGTAAAACCAAAGGATAGATCTAAAAATTGCTCTTATGGTTCATAATAAAAATAAGAAACACTCTTACATTTCCAACCAGCATAACTGTTAGTATCAAACCAACAGTTTATTAAAAACCACTGCTTAGGATTTAGGAATCACTCATAATTCTAAAAATCACTCTTCAAAAGAAAACATCACATTTCCTCAAAGCTGGAATTCATGACGACAACAATAATCTAATGAAAGTCTTGCTAAAACACAAGATCTAAAAAAGTCAAATAGTAGGCAGTCTTACACCTAATTGATTAAAAAAAAAATTCAATAGACTCACATGACCAAAAACAAATATAGTAAATAGATAAATAAATATTTATATAAATATGTATATATATTAATATATTAAAATAAAAAATTAGAAATAAAAATAAAAATTTACATAAAAGATAATAATAAAAAAATAAATACGTATAAATAAAAGTATAAAAACAAGTAATAAAATAAATAATACAATAAATATAGAACAAGGTCAAAAGTTCAAATAAAATATAAAACAATAAATAAATACACAAAGTTGGAATTCAAAAATTATTTAAAAAATCTTATTCTGTTTTATACATGTAAAATCAGTACATACATGGACTTGCTTAATTAATCATAATAAGACAAGAATAATTTTTATTTTTTCCTAAATAATAACTTTCTTATGTTACGAATGAATAGGTTGCGCACAAGAGGAAGTTCTACTTACATGCCAACTATGTTACGAAATAGTCATTAGTCAAAAGGCTTCTAAGCCAATCAATGGAATATCAACATCTGCAAATTTTAGAAGTCCAGGAAATATTCATGGATAAAAATAGAAAACTAGAAATAAGGTTAAAAGATTTTGTTCCGTTCAACTTGCTATACAACTCGAACCTTTTTACTATCTTTGCATATAATCTGGCAAAGGTGGTAAGAGGAATGGTGAAGTGGCAGTGGGCGAAGGGATTTCTAGCATTCATTATTAGTACACAAAAATAAGTATTGCATTGCTTTTCCCTATTCATTGAATCAGCAACTGCCCCGTCCAAAAATTAAAGGAATCAATCTAATTAGAAACAGAAATGCAATTGGTAAAACCCGTCATCTGAAATTCACCAATAAGTCAAGAGGCTAGGACATTTCTACCTGGAAGGAGCTTATCCCAGCTAAGCATATCCTCAAGAATTTCCTCACACTCCTTAGTGTCCTTGATAAAACCGTGATCAATAGCCTCCTTAACCATTTCATCCCACTTCTTATCATCCATGTTAAAATACTCATCCTTCGCCATTTTGTTCACAACAAGCTCACTCGCATTATACAAATCATCAATCTCCTCATCAGTCTTGTACAGTTCCTCAAAATCAGACTCGAAATCCTTATCCTTGACATCATCCAGAGGCTGCATCCGCAGTTCGTCCATCAACTCATCATCTGTCTCTTCGTGCTTCTTCGACAACTTTCTCCGCAAAATGGCTTCCATTATAGAAGGGAGCGCTTCCTCGTCGCCTTTGAAGTATTTTTCCATGAGTTCTTTCATCTCTGAAATAAAAATTCCATTTTCAAAACCATTTTCAAATTTAAAATAACCAAATTGAAATAAACAAATTGACCTTTGTTATTGACATCAACAGTCTCGAGAGAGACATTTTCCTTGTGGATTTCAGCCAGTGTCGATGATTCGGGGACGGAAGTAGGGTTTTGGCCGGACGACTCAGAGGAGTAGTGCCGGGGAAAGCGGCGCGCAGCTGCAGTGTAGGGCGAAGGGTTGGAGAGCCAGGGACCTACATCAAGGGAAGACCCTTGGATCGCGCGAGCGTAGAGAGAGAGATTTCGGAGAAGTGATCGTTTCATGGTGTCTCTTTGGGTTTTGTTGTCTTGCACAAACCTCTGTTTTGGGAATGGTCATGGGATGGGATTCTTTCTTTTAAATGTTGTATTTATTTAAAAACGTTTTGTAAGGTTTAATTTTATTATATAAAAAAAAGGACAAAGAACTTCTCTGTAATCCTTATTTAACATTGCATTCCTTATAATAGTTTCTGTAAATTAATCTTTGATGCAAATACAACAATTACTAGCCCTAACCAACTAGGGTTTTACATTGGACCATTTTCTTGTTATTTCCGCAAAAAAAGGTAAATGTTTTCTTTTTTCTTTTATTTAGGTTTTTTTAAATTAGTTTGCTAGGTAAATGTTTATTCCTTTTATTTTATTTAGGTTTTTTGAAAAATTAGTTTTCCAAGTAAATGTTTATTCTTTAGGGTTTCTCGTAACTCATAGTGTACCATTTTAGTCAATATTGCCTAGTATATGTTATGCTGACCAAAAATAGTACCAAAATCACATATTTTGTATCGAGCTAAGGTACTTTTAGGTAACGACCCTTTTGGTTAGTATCAACTAGTACTTGAAATATAAATCAATGTCGATCTAAAGACAAATTTAAAAAGAATAAAAGAACTCAATTAAAAAATTCGTGATTTTCCTAAATCCCTAACCCTAATTGTCCCTCTCACCATTTCACAAATCACTCCCAAATCCTCCGCTTGTCTTTGTCCTCTTACTCCTCTCATCAACAACCTAGTCACCTATCCACCATCTCTTTAGTCCACTCCTCCCCTCTATTAGTCCGTTGTCTTTGTTAAAGAAGTAGTAATAAAATAATTAATTGGAACAGCTTATATGAAAATGTAAGGCATTGTGAAAAATCACTGTCTTAAGTCGAAATTCTTCCTCTACAATGCAGCAGGACAACGGAATCCAACCTCAGGGTCAATGCCTCCTCCACTAACTTCAGTGCACTCCAAAGGGCGGAGTAGGAACTGTCTCTAATAAGTAATAACAGTAAAAGTACAAAGAAGAGATGAGATAAGAAGAAGATGTATGGGTATTATTGCTGTGGAAGGAGATATGTGTGTATTATTAAGTGTCTATAGAAAAAACTTTGTGTGTTGTATGGAGGAAATTAAAAGAAAACACAACTACAGGATAATCCAAAGAGAGCAGATGTGATGGTATATATAAAAAGAGTGTTGCGTACGTTGTCACTGCAATAAAGAGACATTTAGGTGCATTAACATTATAACCCATAAATAGACGTTGAATAATGATGATGATAATGTTTCTGATATAATGGGGATAATAACGTTAAGAAACGATAGGGATTAAGTATTGGGCCAATAACACCAACAATCCCCCACTTGGTCTAAAACTTGAGAAACAAACTGTAACAATTTAGGAGAAAAGTAGGTAAACAACTAGGTGAACTAAGTATTGAACCTATTGTTTAAGAAAACCGAAGACAGAACCTACTAGAGAAATAAACAGCCACAAAATGCCCTAATCTCATAATCGCCCTAGAGAGATTGCCCAAATACCCTCATAAGAGGGTGGCTAGGCCCCCACAATCATGTAGGTGAGTCCATCAAATGTGTATTGCTCACACCACCCAAACTTGGGCTATGAAACTCATTAAGGATTGAACAACCTCATCAAACGCAGTAAGGTCATGCTAGGGACGATCTTTAACAACTGAATAGATCTCATTATTATTCCACAAACAATGTATAAATAAGTAGTCACCATATAACTTCGATTGACCCATTAAACGTAGTTTCCTAAGACGGGTATCTATTACGAGTTTACTATATAATTGGGCTTAACCCCCATCCCTTTGGCATGCTCTGAACTAGTTTCCTACTCAAAGCTTTTGTAAAAGGATCTGCTAAGTTTCTCTCTTACTTGACATAGTCTAGAGAAATTGCACCATGTCTAATTAAAGTACAGACAATTTTATGTCTCAATTTGATATGTCTAATTTTACCATTATTTGCCTTCTTTTTGGCAATATGAATGGCAACCTGTGAATCACAATGAAGGAACACAGAAGGAATTGGTTTTTCCCAAAGTAGGATATCTGCTAAGAGATTCCTTAGCCACTCAGCTTCCAATCCTCCCAGCTCTAAAGCCAGAAACTCAGCCTCCATTGTTGATCTCGCAGTACATGTTTGCTTGGATAATTTCCAAGACACTGCAACTCCTACCAAGGTAAAAACATAACCACTGGTAGAATGTATATCACCACTCTTCATAACTTAGTTAGCATTAGAATAGCCCTCCAATATAGGAGAATTACCACCAAAAGATAATCCATAATGTATAGTACCTTTCAAATATCTCAACAAACGAATCAATGCATTTCAATGCTTTTAACTAAGATTATGAGTATACCTACTAAGTCTACTCAGACAATATGCAATATCAGGACGAGAATGGTTCATTAAGAACATCACACTACCAAGAATTTTAGCATACTCAACTTGGTTTACACTATCACCAAGATTTTTCTTTAAAGCAACACTAACATCATAGGGAGTCTTAATTGGTTCAACATCGTAGTAACCAAACTTCTTCAAAATTTTCTCAACATAATGAGTTTGATTCAACCTAAAACCAAAGTTAGTCCTATCAACTTTGATTCTTAAAATAAAGTCTACAGGTTCAAGATCTTTCTTATCAAAGGAAAACTTTAGCAGACTCTTGGTAGTATCAATGATATATAAGATAATGCCAAAAATAAGCATATCATCCACATAAAGAGTTATGATCACTCAACCATTGATGTTAGATTTTACGTAAATGCAAGAATCAACATCACAAAAGGTGAAATCATGTTTGAAAATCTCACTTTCAAATTTCTCATGCCACTATTTGGGAGCTTGTTTAAGTCCATACAAAGACTTAACCAACTTACACACATTTTGTTCTTAACCAGACACTCTAAACCTTTAGGGCTGAACCATATAAATTTCTTCATCAAAATCACCATTCAAGAAAACTATCTTAACATCCATTTGGTGCACCTGAAGCTTAAATAGCGAGGCAATAGCAAACAATATCCTTATAAATGCAATTTTAGTAACAGGAGAGTAAGTATCAAAGAAATCCAATCCTTCCTTTTATTTAAAGCTTTTAATCACAAATCTTGCCTTGAACCTCTCAATGGTTCCTTCAGGTCTCAATTTCTTTTTAAAAATTCACTTACACTTCAAAGGCTTACAACCTCGAGGTACATCAACTAAAACTTAAGTTTTATTAGACATGATTGACTCTAACTCTCTATCTATGGCTTCTTTCCAAAAGGTAGCATCCACATATCTCGTTGCTTCCTCATAAGTTTTGGGATCTTCCTCAATAATATAAGTCACCACAAAACAATCATCTATCTCCTGAAGTTTTTTTACCATAAAGGAAGTAATAAAGTCAGAACAAAAACTGGTGAGTACTCCAGCTCTTTTGCTTCCCCTTAGTTCAATATTTTCTTCTTCCTCTATGTCGTCATTAGTAGAAGAACTAGGGACAAACTCTCTAGGAACTTGCACACTCACTTTCATTAGAAATATATCCTCAAAGAACACTGCATCTCTTGACTCAATAATTGTCCTATAAGTGTTAGATCCCTCTTCCTTAACCATAAATCTATAGGTAGCACTATTAAAGGCATATCTCACAAAAATTGAATCAATGGTCTTAGACCCAATTTTCTTCCTTTTATATTCAGGTAGAGCAACCTTAGCAAGACACCCCCACACTTTCAAAAAACGCAAGTTAAGTGTATAACCTTTCGGAATTTCATAAGGGTTTGATCTAGTTTCTTATAAAGAACTTTGTTTAGAACATAGCAAGCTGAAAGAATAACTTCTCCCTATATAAAGTTGGGTAAACCTGAGGAAATGAACATTGCATTCATCATATCCTTAAGTGTTCAACTTTTCCTTTTTATTATTCCATTTTGTTTAGGTTTATAAGGGGCTAAAAGGTCATGAACAATACCAATTTTTTCACAAAAATCAGCAAGGAAATCAGTACTATACTCGCCACCTCGATCAGACCTTAATCTCTTCATTTTCCTTTCCAATTGGTTCTCAAACTCAGCTTTGTATTTGATAAACATTTCCTCCGCATCACTTTTATTTTTCAATAAGTAAACCTTAACAAATCTAGAACAATCATCCAAAATAGTAATATAATATCTCATGCCTCCTTTACACACATTATTCTTAAAATCACCCAAATTTGTGTGCACCAAATCCAATAATTATGACTCTCTCTCGGCCACTGACTTAAAATTTCTTAGAGTGTTTAGCCTCAACACAAATTTGAAAATTTTCCATTTCATTAGTGATCTGGTTGGGCAATAAGTTTTAAGTTTTGCATCCTCTTAATTGACCTCACATTCACATGCCCAAGTCTAGAGTGTTATAGGTCTAAAGACTCAATAATAGAAGCAGAAGAAGTAGATGCATTCATTTCAATGCCAAGTACAAATAAACCCCCATTACAAAATCCTTTACCAACAAAGTTCCCATTCTTAGTAAGAACCAACTTATCATAATCAAAAGCAAGTTTAACACCAGCCTTGTTAAGTAATGCTATAGAAATCAAGTTTTTACGAACATTAGGAACAAATAAAACATTTTCTAATGCTAAAATTTTTCTAAAAGTGAGTTGAGAGTGACCTTACCAACTCTTTGGACAAGATCTCTGTTGGAGTTGCCCATGTATACGAATTCACCATCAACAGCTTCATTCAACTCCTTGAGCAAGTCCTTGTTGGTGCAGATGTGGTGTCTAGCTCTTGTGTCAATGATCCACTCGACCAAATTTATAGCAAGATTGACTTCAGACACTACAGCAGTAATGATCTCCTCATCATCATCACCAACTTCGACCATATTAGCTTGAGGCTTATCAAAGCTTTTCTGCTTACCCCATTGGTACACCTTCTAGTTTCCTTTTCCCAACTGTTGTGGTTTCTGTCTTTGTGGTAATGTTTTCTCCTGCAACCAAATTAATATCAACTCTAATAATGAAATATGTAGTTACTTAAGAGTTGAGATCGTTCCCACGAGGAATCTATTGGTAAATGTTATACGAGTTGAAAACTAAAACAAATTGGGGGTTGAATTAACGTGATTTTGAGAAATTAAAAATGACAAAAATTGGAAATAAACGAAAATATTTAGATTTGAAAAATTAATAAACAAAAATGACTCGAGGTGGCACAACGAGGAGGGGCGGGGGGATGACTCGATTTAGTTTAAACAAAAACGATGTCGTTTGGTGTTAAACCAAATGACGTCGTTTTCGTTTTTTTAAAAATGCTGAACCAAAAGCAAATGACAACGTTTACGACTAAAATTTACCAACGGAATTTACAGACAGACTACCGTCGGTAAACTCAAAACTTATTTACTCTGCTAAGCATTCCCACTTTCTTTACCGATGGACATTTCTTACCGTCGCTATATTCTGTCAAAACATACCGAGTTTATTTCCCCCATATTTGCCGACATACATTTTTTCGTTGTAAATTGAAATTTTTCCTGAGAAGTTTACCAACAGAACATGATTTTCCTTTGGTAATTTCCAACGGTTTCGTTTCTGTCGGTAATTGTTCGTCGGTAATAACTAATTTTCTTGTAGTGTAATTGCCACTTTAAATTAGCAAAACTGAATGTCAAATCCTACTAATCTGGCTGTAAATTAAATCAATCAATTCCTAGTTATGCACCCTAGAGATCAATCAACGTCAAACAATTTTGTAACCAATGAATGCCCCAGAGTTAATCATTCAATTAATATAAACAAAGTCAATTTAAGGCAATCATATTTCAAAAACTAGCACATAATAATAGCGAACTCTCACATATTGAATTTGGCTCAAATCACTCAAGTTTTTGTTGGTTCAGTATTTCACTCAAATTCTTCTAATGCAAATATTCTACCATACGCTTGCTTTTTCAGCAACTTTTGACCAGTTGCAATACAAACATGCAAAAATCAAAAGAACTTTATTCAAGGTTTTACTGGGCTATAGGTAAAGGTAAGGATTTATAAACAAAAAGGGCAAAAATCGTAAACATTAGCAAAGCATCTAACCACTTGTGGAGACACAAATTCAATCACAAAGGAGTCAACAACGTCATTCCGTAGAGATAGATTACTCCAGAACTTGTTTTCCATTGCTATATTATTATTTTTCTTTTTCTTTTTTTTCATCAATGTATTGATATTTAAAGACAATAGTACAACACACAATTAAAATCTAAATCTCTTCAATTTCCTTTCATTTTTTTTTCTTTTCCTTGTTTTCCATATCTCTCCAAATAAGTTTGACATAAATTGTGGTTAGAATGCCTGCTTAAATTTATGATGGGTGAAGATATGAGAGGTTTTAGTTGTTTATTATGGGTTTATCAAGAAAAAGGGTTCAGCTCAAAAAGTTTAACAAAGGATATTGAATTAGGATGGCTTTTTATGCTAAAGGGTTTCAATCACGCATCAAAGAAATACAGATTGATATAGATGTTTCAATCTTTTAGGCCAAAAACTCACAGGTTGATACAGTTCACCACAATTATACACTATATTTAATCATATGATTGTCAAAACTTGATGTAAATACACTTGGAGAGAATTAAGTACCAAATATACAACAAAAGTATAAAACATCAAGCAAAATACATCAAATATGGGATAAAATATGCTTAATTATACATCTATCATAATCACATTGCTAATACATTAGTTTAAGGATTTTTTTGAATATTTATATATGGTTCTCCAGAACAGATACATTATATTGGTTAATAGATAGGAGGTTGCAATTTACCTTCAAGAAACTATTATTAGCTCCATAAATCAAATATCAATAAACTAACCTGGTATAGGATTTGAACCTTGTTCCTTCCAACGCATTTATTATATGGCTTGTGGTTGAAAAGGTGCTAGGTACCAAGGATTCCCTAAAATTCCATATAATAGATAGGAATTATGAGTTATAAATGCTAAACTATAAATGGTCCAATATAATCAACTAGTCTTCAAAGCTACATGTTCGCATTAAGGGTGATCAAAAATTATTTAAAGTAGCTTTTAGACCATTGGTTTATTACATTTGGTGCAAAAGGAGAATGACATTGTTTATAAGTGACCAAATTAATTTGGATACCTTTGCCAAAATATTAGTGCTTAAATCCAAATCGTAACAATTTCTAGAAACCTTACAAGCAAAATAAGCATTGAAATGACACCTAAATGGAGACTTTAGATGCTTATAATTCTTATTGTGGTATATTTTAATAGGAACTCAGTTCTTCTCTTCTTTGTTTATTTTTTTCCATAGAGTTGTAAACTTATTGCCCTTTGAGGGTTTTAATGTTATTCTTAATTGAACTAACAAAAAAGTGTTTGTACATAGCCATTCTTCTTATAACAAAATTTTGAATTTTATAGCTAAGTAATGATGTTACATATGGACACCCCGAACTTATTATAATTTCTAATGAGTGTAATTAGTTTATCAATATATTAGACATTAGCATTATATATATAGAGAGAGATTTCTCTAATTTATAGTTCAAACTAGTATTTTATGTCTTTCATATACAAAAACTTTAGTTTTTTATTTGAAGTTTTTAATTCAATTTTGGCATATATCGTTATTTATTTTTATAGAAAAATAAAGGAAAGTTAAAGTACTCCTAATAATTTAACCTCTTTAAGAAGATTTGATTATCCAGCTTAAGCCTATAAGAGATTAGTTCTTGATATAAAGAACTATAATATTTTATATATTGTAATAAACATTTGAAAAGTGGGAGAATCACCAAGTTAAAGATATATTTAGATCAGATCAAAGGTTATGTGTAGCCTCCCAAGCAACTCAGACATTATGGTAGAAGAAAACTTTGTTTAAAGAGCATGAGAATGAAAGAAGGTAAAGACTGAAATAAAAAATTAGTAGTGAAAATTATTTTTGCAATGGTCAAGATGATAGTGACAATGTTGAAAGTAGTTGTAACATCCCGTTACCCTTGATGAGGCTAGAATTGTGAATTCTGAAAATTTGATGAGAAATTGGGAAAATACATTT
>JAOQMQ010000007.1:9320763-9333017 GCA_027563845.1 Erythroxylum subrotundum | reverse complement strand
AATAAAACATTAAACACCACTAATTCCTCATTTAATTTCATTTAATAAATCAAATTTCCAAGAAAAAGTTTGGGGTCCAACAGTCTCGCTGGCACACTGGGTTGGGAACTGGCTCTGATACCATTTATAACAGCTTGGACCATCCACCCATAGATATTGTCCATTTTAGGTTGCCCATCGAGCCAAGGCCCTCACGGTTTTGCTCTTCCCGTACTCAAAAAAACGCGTTTGTAGGGAAGAAGTATCTGTACCTTTATAAGGTGTACTTCGTTCTCCTCTCCAACCGATGTGGGATCTCACAGATATTCTTTAATATCCTAAGATAAAGGATTATCAAAGAGTTTTCTAATATTGTGAAAATCATAAGAATTTTTTTCAATACTCATGAGTTGTAAGAAGAATTCCCTTATGAGCCTTGATAAAGTTTCATGATCAGAGAAAGAGTTTCCCAAAGAGTCTTTGAGTTCCAAAATTGTATTCTTGTTCCTTCTTGTAAGTAAGGAAGCATAGAAGAATTTGGTGTTTGAGTCACCATCTCTTAGCCAATTTATAAAAGCTTTCTACTTCAAAATATAATTATGCAAATTCAAAGCATCCGGATGAACCTTTAATCTTGCACATTTGGATTGTTTCAAATGATTATCATGAGGGAATTGACAGCAAGCCTTTTGAGCCTTACTAAGCAACTGTTGAGTGATCTTAATCTGCCTAGTATTAGCATTAGAGAAAGCTTTGAGAGGATATTGAGCCAACCAACACTGGTTAACCAAAGCTTTACCGAGCTTTTTCCTTATAAACATGCTGCCATTTTGTTTGTTAGATCAGGTAAATAGCCTCCCCTTGAATCTCAAATCATTAACTTTATCTTTGTGAAAAAATTTAGCTAGCTCACGTCCTATTACTGTATGAAACCCCCGTCCTCCTTCAACTTCCTGATAAGTGATAATACAATTGTAATCTCCAATTAATAGCCAAGATTTGGTAGTAATAGCTACAACAGATTGCAATTTGTTCCATAAAGAGGCTCTTTGAAATTGAAAATTGGAAGCATAAATTAGCGAAAGATCATAATTTAAGGAGGCCCTAATTAGCTTGCATCTCAAATGGATGAATTGCTCAGTTTCTGCTACTACCTAGACTGAGACTTTGTTGGAAGCAAGGATCCTTCTCTTGTAATGAGAGGAATGATTTGAAAGCCTGCCAATCTGCTCCCAAAAAGTTTGAAACTGCTGAAATTTGAGAGAGTTTTGTTTTAGTTTCGAAAAGCCCTACTAGTAGTGGCTTTTTTCCCAAAGCACTCTCATTAACCATTGCTTTTTTAAGAGGGTCATTTAAACCTCTAACATTCCAAACTAGTATCATTAGGGGAAGATACCCAATGAACTTATTCTTAGTACTCTTCCTTAAAGATCTTCTTTTTCAAGTTATTAAAATGTACTGCTAATAAATCAACAAATTTGGCTTCTATGTGTATTGTTATGTCATCATATTCCTTCCTCACATTTTGTTTCTCCAAGTCTTCATTATGCTTCTGAATTTCTGAAGTAACTTTAATAAAGGGGACTGAAGGTTTCGCCATATCAAAGTTGTCTTCCTACATTATTGAAGCCACTGTTGATTCAATCTTCTGTGTTGTCTGTATTATTGAGTAAGCTTCTTTGGGCCCCTGTTTAAGATTGTATATCTGTTCAATTGAATTCATTGGTATTGCCATGAGTGCTTCTTGTATTTCAATGTATGCTTTATGTATATCAGAATTTACTGCTAATTTGTCAACAGATATGGCATCTGCCTGTTTTGCACTATCATATTCCACATTTAGTTTGACCACTTCTTCACTACGCTGTATAATTTGAACAACTGGAGGAACTTCATCAATATCTGATATTTTGTCCTGCTTAGAATAGCTCCTATATACCAATGGAGTCACCATTTTTTCGATAATATGAGCTTCCTGCATAATTGAGAAAACTACCCTCTCCTTGTGATGAGAATATTCTCCCTACTTTGGACTCACTGATGGTACTTTATCCTAGATTTCCTAGATAACTGAGGGTGCTACCTTACTGTCATATTCACTCACTACTAAGTCACCAGTCATAGTTGCAATCAGATTAACAATGATGATACTCTCAGCTTGTACCACAATCAACATTTCCTGGTTGACATTCTCCGTTCTTATTGGGGAAAATGAATTCATATTCTCAGGTGTAGTCATCACAATAGTAAGTTTACTATCTCTAGTATCCTTTTGACTTCCAAGTTGTTAGCATTTTCAAAATTCTCCATAACTTCTTCAGCTAAGTCACTCTTAGAGTTCTCAATAGATATGATCCCCATAAGTTCATTATAACTCCCAGTTTTTAAAACAATCCCAGTTGGTTGCCAACTTTTCTTCACCATATTAGGTTTCCATGGGTAGGAAAAAGGCACAACAAATTTTTTAAGCTCAACATCATCACCTAATTTCATGATTGGCAGCTGATCTAGAAGAGCAGTATTTCTTTTCACCTTAATGCAAAGTTTCGCAAAGCATATTCATTCCATATGTGCAATTTGAGCATCCATACATAGGGGCTTACCTAGTGAGTTAGCTAGGAAACTTAAGCCTTCTATTGTCCAGAATTCAAGGGACACATTATGGAAATTAACCCACAAAGGAAAAGCATCGATATCTCTATAATAAAATTTAGTACCTGGCCTCCATCTTTAGATGAACCTAGGCTGGTCGCTGATATGTTATGGACTTTGTTTGATGATATGTTTTAGTTGCTCTGATTAGTAAATTTAAATAGAAAAGAGTCGCCATCCCTCAGCATAACTTTCTCCTGGCTTTTTTTTCCCCTACTTATCCATAGACCATGCTTGCACCACTGGGAAGGCAAGTCGCTTATTCCAGAAATTCTAACCAAAGCAGACGAGGAGACATTGGCACCAACTTTAAAGAGATCCATAGGAGGAGTAAGGATTCCTTCCTTCATAACATTTTGAAAATGATTAAGCTACCCCTTGTTACATTGAAGATTCATTTTAGATCTCCAAGCTCCTCCATTTTTCTTAGGACCAACAGAAGAATTTTCCAACGTAGCAGATGCATTTAAGATACCCCCTATTTTCTTTGCTCTCAGATAAATTGAAAGGACTGGAAATTCTTCCAAAGACAGAATAGAGGGGGAAGAACACCCCTTGTTGTCCATTATGCGGGCCTTTGAAATGAAATGAAATTCAGAAGCTAATTAGTCAGTTGCATTGTTGAAGGATGAAGAACACCAGAAGCGGGAGAGGAAGTTTCCAAAGAAGAAATAGTTAGGGGGAGGATAGTAAAAGAGCTAGTAAGAAGGTAGAGAAAAGTGTGAGTATTCTTGGTTATTTTTGAAAATGTTGTTGGACCCCGTTTTTGGAGCCCAACAATCAGTTCCTGATATCGAAGAACTTTAGGCCCGCGTCCTGACCCCCATGACTGAACCCGGGGTGACCCGTCGGAACTGTCGTATGAGATAAAAGCGGAAAGGATTCAATTAAAACAAATCCTAGCATGGCAGCAAAGAGGGGTGCGTCGCAGCGTAAGCCAATCCTCGCCGCGATGAAGTCACAAAAGGGGGCGCTCGTTGCGACGACATATCGGTACGTCGCGGTGAACAAATGGAAGCTCACCGCGACAACCACTAGCCTCGTCGCGACGAGTGTTCCAAAATCATAAATCCGACATCCCACATTCAACCATTCCAACAAACACATACATTCACGTCTAACATCAAGCTAGGCATACTCATTCACAAAGAAACTTCAATTCTTCATACCATTACAAATCCCATGAGTTCGAACAAACTTTACTTACACAACATCATGCATACCAAAGCTGAAAACAAAATACATAAGGATGCTCAATGTTGATATGCTTGTAAAGCTAACCAAAATCACTAACTTAGTACAAAAGTCTCTAACTATCTTGGAGTTTCCGATGCCTTGCAAGGATCAACGATCTTCTCGTTCTACACCTGAGGAGTGGAAGGTGATGGGGTGAGCTGCGAAGCTCAGCGGCTTATTCATTTATAGCCATTGGCAACGAGCCATACACTCAAGCATATATAAACATATGTATGTAGCAATTCAATACTTAACAATTGACTCACAATCTTATAGCTAGCAAAATGTCATCACAAAGAACATGTCATGTAATTTCTTCATCACAACATAACAATTAATTATGCATCATGCTTAACAAATCAATAATGAAATGGCACAACAAATGGCTCGAGAGTTTCGTGGAACAAAACGGATAAACCGAAGTTTATACCGTGAACAAAACGAGTCCGATTTCTCAGGATCTCGTGGCCTCAAGCGGGCAGCCGGGAGAAGGCTATATGTCGACGTGCACGTGACTAACGAAACGTTCCTCTCTTGCCCAAACACAATCAAATGTCAATGCTTAACTCATTTCATACACATTCATACTTTTCATGCTCGTCATGCTTTCTCATCTTTTCATTCATACAAAATGCCATGATATTTTTCAAGGCAAAACATGATCACAATCACAAAGCATTTTCAACCATTTCCATAATTCAAGACAAACAATTTAACACACAACATACAAGCAAGCAAGACAATTTTCCCATACACAACAACTATATTACCCACCGAATATCGCTTGATAATCTAAGTTCAACGTTGCCTTTCCTCTTGCTCTGAGATCGGGTCTGCTTGGTTTTCTATAACAAACCAAGCTCACAATCAAACAATATTTCAAGGAAATTTATAAGGCTTCGAAAATCAAAAGTGCTAAAATTGAACTATAACTCTTTCAACACCTAGCCTTTCGGTTCGACTTTTCCATGATCGTTATGATCAGTTAAAGGAAGAAATTGGATAAAACTTCCTTCTATAAAAATTTACGTCATCGTCTTAAGTTTCCAAAGACACCAAACTCATTCCATTTGGTTCAAAAATGTGGAAGTTATACCCCAAACATGTTGGAACTATCCTTATGCTAACACAATAATCTATACTCAACTTCCGTCCAAAATTTGAGATCTTTAGAGACTGATTCAAAACTTTATTTCTTCATAAAACTTGTAGCCATATGTCTCTAGTTTACAACGAATCAAAAATCACCTCATTTGGACATCTACAGCAAAAGTTATGCCCAAAATACCAAAACATGTCAGTGATGGAAAAAGGAGCTCGCCGCGACGAGGATGCTGGAGTACGTCGCGACGAGAATGCTGGAGCACGTCGCGACGTGTGCAACTGCAAGTCGCGACGTGCGATACCAAAAACCTCCCAAAACCTAATTTTTCGAACATTCTTCAACTATATTCTTCCCATCCTTCAAATATAACCTATCTTAACCCTAAATCATCATTCCTACTTCATTTCTAAGCTCATTCCAACCCAAAATCTTTCACAAACACAATATAACCATTAACCCTAGAAGATTAAAACATTATTCATACACCATTCAACAACTTCTTCCTACACACATTCAACCTCATTTTTCACTCCTAACTATCACTAAACATGGTTCATTCATCCAATTAATGCTTATACTTACTTGTATAAGCCTCAAAGTCTTCAAATTCTCCAAAACCCTAGCTTGGCTTTCTTCTCTTCTTCTTTTCTCCTCACACCCACGACACTCTCTTCTCATACAAGAAAAAAAAAACACTTCTTCTTCTAACTTACACTCTTAAAGCTTATAAAATGACCCTTATGACCTTCCACTTATGCCTTAAAACTTAAAGGTTTAAGTGTTATGCCACAAATGCCCTTATACATTCTTTCAACATTAAAAACTTAATTCCATCAATTCAAACAATAACTCTTACTAACATTAACATGTTAATTACTCCAAAACAATTAATCTAACAAGACCTTAAAATAATTTAAATCATGCTCAATAAAATAAATTAAAAGAATTTGGGGTCCAACATGTTGAACATGAGACAGGTTGTATGCATATAGATTAAGCATTTGTTAGGGAATGGAGAGAAAATATGGATATGGTTCGATAATTGGACACAACATAGTCCACTTATACAAAGAACTGAAATATCCCAACTTACTAAGAATATTCCACTCAACTCCAAAGCATCTCTCTAATGAATCAGATACATTGGGCAGGCAATTTCAGAGGGTTCAATATAGCAATGGGATTTCTATCCCAAGTCACTCATAGTCATTTGTAGGACTTAGTATCATGGCTACCAAATGCTTCTAGACTTTTTACTAATAAGTCTTGCTATAAGTCTTTGCAGCAAAAACGTGAGAATGTTCCTTGGTTCAATCTTTTATGGAAACAGTCCCTAAATCAAAAGGCCTCAATATTCACCTGGCTGGTTATTAAGAACAAGATTTGTACTAAGAATAGATGGTTCGGATCTTATGAACTAATATGTTTGCTATGCAAAGAAACTAAAGAAGATAGAGAACATCAATTTTTTCAATGCAGATACTCAAAAGCCGTATGGAGCATAATTTTACATCTACTTTTCTAATTGTTGTCCCACTCATGATTGGTTATCCACTCAAAATTGAACCATTTATATTGATAACCAAAAGGGGTAAGATGCACCAATGTACAAATTTGCCTTCATAACAACTATTCACTACCTATAGCAGGAAATAAACAAGAGAATCTACTGGAATGAGGAAGTAACAAGTAGTACTTAGTTGTAGACATCATCAATTGGATCAGAGCCATTATGACAGCTAAATTTGATCAACATTCTTTATCTACAGCAATGAAAACTAGATAGAATCTGTAACGATTGTTATTATATTTCATTTGCTCTTGTAATTTAATTTATTTGTGAGCTCGTTGTAATGTTAAGTTAGCTTTGATATAGTTAATATAAACCCCATATTCAATTTTCAAAAAAAAGTTACTTTTATAATGTCACAGAGAAGATGAAAGAAGCAATTAAAGTCAATATGAAAAAGGCTTTTTTGTACACATCTTATTTTATAGTTATCAATGAAAGATTAAAAAAAAAAAACAACTTTACTCTATGTTGTTTGCTACTAGGACATTTCTGAACTCAAATGTTTATTTAGATAAGATTTTACAAAGAAAGTTGAATTTAATAGAGGAATACAACAACAACTTAGTAAAAGTCCCACTAATACGTGGGGTATAGGGAGGTCAAGTAGTATGCAGCCTTTCCCTAATTAGTAGAGAGGTCATTTCTGAATGGTCCATATGAAAAAAAAGAAAAAAAATAAAAACAATAGTAATAAATAAAAATAAATATAATAATAACAACACAACAATAATGAAAATAACAAATGTATAATAATAATAATGATGATGATGATGATGATGATGATGATGATGATGATGATGATGATGATGATGATGATGATGATAATAATAATAATAAAGAATGTTATTAAATATTACAATAATTCTTTCATAAGATAACACAAGATCTCTTTAGCTCATAAATAGACGTACATAAGGATGCGTGCGGTGATTTTGAAATACTCATTATAGTACATTAAAGAGACAAACTTAATTCAAGTATACATTCCTTCACTTTTATTACTTATTTAAAATTAATAATCACTTCATTTTATTTATAAGATTATTTTATTATTTCACAGTTATTTGGTGAGATCAATTTGTAAGTGGTGTACAAAATTGTAAGAATTTGCAATTTAATTTTTTAGTCAATATATGAAAGCAACTAGGTGTGAAAGGAAGTGTAATACATTTGAATTCATCCATTAAAAAAATAGAATGGAACACAAAAGATTAAATAATTAGTATTTGTTCGATACAACTTAAAGTTTTAAGAAATACATGTTATTATCATTATTAAGTTGAATATAATTTCACACCCCTCGTTTCAACGAAACTCTTAGTGGAGGTTATTGTTGTTGCTAAGTTGAATATAATTTAGCATAATTTCTTAATTATTTTATTTTATTTGTTCACTAAGATTCTTAATAAAAATAAGCAGTTCTATATATCTAATTTGCCTTGATTATATTGATTTTTTTAGCGAATTGAACTTCTAAAATCGAGTTTTATAGATGAGAGTGACTTAAAAAATAATTTTGGATGAGAGAATTTGAAAGATAGTGAAGATGAGACTCTTCTCAGTGATAAGGTTTCAAACCAAATAAAATTTAAGACAATGTAATTTGAGCATATATGTTATTAAATGGAGTTTTAGGTTTTTTTTTTCGTTTTCTTTTAATTTACTTGTATTTGATATATATGTAAAATTCTATATATATACTATAAATATAAAACTTTTAACTGAAAGTATTTTTATTTAGATTTCTCTTTTACTTTGATATGTTTCTTGGTATGAACTCTTGTTATTATGCTTATAAACTTATATTATTATTATATGATGTATTGATGTAAGTTATTGTAATATTTTAAATATTTTCCATTATTTTTAGTTATTTTAACTATGTTTTTCTTATATCAATTTTAGGTATTGTTTATATGGAAATATTTAAAAAGTAATACTAAGAGAAATTAAAAAATAGTTGTTATATGAAATTTATATTTTTATAATTTTTTGAGATATGATTGAAATAAAGTTAAAAAGTAGGTAATACAACATGTTGGTAAACTATTTTATAAATTAAAAAAAATGCATAAAAAGTTTGCCAATATTATCCAATAATGATACCATACCATATCTAATAGAGATTTTAGCAAGGAAGACTTAATTGGGTTATCTGCAATTAAAAGCTTAATTATGGCAGGGCCCGGCCCCACGACAACCTTCTCTCTAGCTTTTCATTATTTTATCTTGAGTGCAAAGATAAAAGAACACTATTATACTGTAAGACGGAATACAACCTTGCTGTCTTGTACTAATTATTTAAAGGTGAGTAGACCAAAAATAGTTAAATTAAATATTGAGGGGCGGGTGACTGAGCACTGACCAGAAGCAAAGCCAAAGCAAAGTCAAAAGTCAAAAGCCCTTCTCCGGTCTCTGCCACCCTTCAAAGAAAGTACTTGCAATCAGTTTCTCTTCTTTTCTTGCTAATTAGTTACACGTTTCCCTATAAACTTTAAAACTCTGATTGGACAGCAATCACCCGTACTTATTTATTCGTTGAATTAGGTTAAACCTAAAGTTTAATCCAACCCGATATTTATCTCATAAGATATATGCATACGAGAGATCGGATTGTTGAAGCTCTCAAAATAATACCAATTCTTCAAATGTTTATAATAACCATAGAATCAGGTCGAAGCCTTAAAGAACTTAATACTAATTACTTAATTTTAAGCAATAAAATTAAATGAGGAGTTTTTATTAGATAACTGATTAACAAAAAAATAAGACGAAAATAAATTAAATTAACTGAGTTTAAATATGTGAAAGTCAAGATTATCAAATTCCAATTTAAGAGAAATATCTCATTTAATTATAGCATTGATCATTGGTCTAAAAAGAATATTTTTACGATTCAAACAGTTAGTCCGAAACATATTACGATAGTTATAATAAGTTTCAAATTTTCCTAAATTAATTGGTTCAAACTCAGCATCCAAATAAAAACTTATCATCTATTGACTAGGTGTGATAGCATTCTATATCAAATAAATAATAGCAATAAGTTCTGTGAAAAAGACTAAACCCTAAATTAAATAATCGAGATAGCTGTAACTATTAAATTTAGTTTTTTTTGTTTATCATAAGTTAAATATAAAAATTCATAAATTACCTATTTGCTACTTTTACCAATCCTTTATGACAATTACAGATCACTAAATTCCTAGACAGCGATTTAATAATCAATATTAAATTAAATTGTCAAATTAATCAAATATTAATCATTCATGAAATATAAGAACTCAAAATAAGAAATACTTGAATTAAAATGTAAATAAAAGTTTGAAACACAAAACTCTACAAGTTTACAATTAAAGTATTGAATCCCTTTGAATCAAAACGATGAGTTTAGTCACACATGACTTTTGATCCAATAACAAGAATAGAAGAAAGACTAATAATTGCAAAAAACATAAAAATTGAGAACCCCCTTTTCTGTTGTGAGAAACGTGCTTTTTATAAAGTTTTCTAATTTAAGCCTAATCTAATTTTAACTTGTAAAGATGTCTATTTAAAACGAAATTAAAATCAAACTCCTTCATGATAAGAATAAGACAAAGTCTTCCAATCAAATTCTAACTTTTCAAGTAATCAGTCTTATCTACTGTATTAATCTCTTTACTTTATATAAAATTTATCATTATCATCAATAGAGTCTTAATTTAATGCAATCTCTATTTTTCATCTCCTAAAATAAAATAAATATTAATTTTAACATTTAAGTACAAAAATAAATCTAAAATAAAAAAAAATAATATCAAATAATTAATCAAGATGACCTTTACGAAGTGGGATGGAGGATAAAGAATTTAAATTATGGCATGGAGGTATGATAAAGGAGACTTAAATACAAAATAAAACTTGAAATCCGGTTCACAAGGACGGGATTGGATTCGAGTCTTGGGAAGTGAACTTCTTACATTGCTTTGGAGACAATGGAATAGGACATTGTTGCAGAGCTTAACACAATGAATGCCTCTTTGATACATCATTACCTAAAGGAGAATGATCAATAGCAACTCATAGGATGAAGAATTGACAAACAAGTTACTCTCAAACACATTCCTAACAGGCAATACAATTTCCTGAATGAAATTATGCATGTTTACTGTAAAAAGACAGAAGAAAATACATACAAAAGGCGTGGTATTGTCAGTGACAGCAGGAGGTCTCATATATATTTAATCACAATGTGAGGAAATAATTCTGTTGTTGCACAAAACAAAACACTTGATATGTACATCAGTAAGTACATATACGTCTTCTTGTATTGGTTGTACGAGTCTACCAAGTGTAATCATAATTTGTGTTAAATAATGGAGTGGGGAAAGAGCATAAATTACCAAACTTAGGACCCTACCCTACCAAACCAAAACCATGACATGATTGCATTGCAGCTGTGTTAGGCTGAACCTGAAACCCTGGTTTTAAGACTACTGTTTCGCATCTCCATCCCAATGAATCATTGAATTGGCCTTGGCTCAGACATATATCATTTATAAGTGTTTTTCCTTCTTTGGATTATAAGGAAAACAGAAACAAAGGCATTGAAAAATGAAAAGATTTTTATAAATATATAAACGGGAGGGAAGGGAAGGGACAGGGGCGTTTTGTTTGTGATGTGTTTCCAAACCATTTCCATCAGCCATTGCCCACCTACCAAAGAACAAACTCCCTTCAAAGTTAAACCAACAAAGCAAAACCCCACCGTGCTTCCACCCTCACTCTCTCTGTCTCTTAATTACAAATCACTACATTCCCATTCCTCATTTTGTCATCTCTCTATCTAACAAGATCATGCCAGTTTTTACAGAGCACATCAACCCAAGAAAACCCAGAAACCAATTCCAGCAAGAACTAACCATTTCATCCGAAACCCATCCAACCCCACTTTTCTCTCGCACCTCCAAATCCACTCTTTCCTCTCTTTTTCTCTCCCCTTTTTCAACCAACACCCGTGACCCCACAAACAAGAAGAAAGCTCCAACCTTTAGAGCCCTTGGATGCACGGCGGCGGCCCAGCAGGTGTCGGTTCCGGCGGTGATTCGATCGTCGGCGGCCTGGGAAAGGAAGAGGCTCAAGAAGAAAAAGAACCCACAACGACAGAAGAGAAGGAAAGATGACAATTACAAACGAAACCACCATCAATCTGTTGTCGGTGATGGGAATAGTGGGGACAGTATAGGGAGCCACAGTGGAGGTAGTTGTATGGTAATTCAAGATGTGTGGTGTGGACCTGGAATCGGGTTGTCAGCAGATGCTGTTGTTGGGTCTGTAGATTGTGTTGTTGCAAGAAGGAATGTGCATGGAAGAAGCAAGATTGATGGGGACAAAATGATTCAGAGGGAGAGAGAAAGAGAGAGGGAGGTACTTTTATCTGTCTACTCTACTGTCTGCCTTTTTTCCTTATTAACTTCATCTTTTTCTCCATTTTTGTTGAGGACAAATAATGCACTTGTATGTCTAAGGAATTTTCTATTTGTTTTGCTTCTTCTCATAAATACACTTCTTCTTCTTCATTTGGAACAAAAATATCAGTGAGGCTTTTGTCTTCTTTTTCTTCAAAGAACCTTATTTTCTCGAGTTGGTAAGGTTATAAATTTGTTGGTTGGGATTTTGATGCATTTCTGGCTTTCAAGCTGGAGTTTTTACCTCGACCTTTCTGCT
>JAOQMQ010000007.1:9296006-9311194 GCA_027563845.1 Erythroxylum subrotundum | reverse complement strand
AATTATTAAACATATTGAATTATTCATAATTCCTATTCATAATTAATTTCAATTAATTAAATATGATATTAAATTAAATTATTCATAATTTTTATTAAAATTAATATATTAAATAATTAAATAATATATTTTGTTTATAGTAAATCATATTATAAAAATAAAAATAGAAACAACCACTTTTAATGATTTTTATAATTTTTAAAAATTAGAAAAAATTAAAAACAAAACGCAAACAAATTGTTTTACTTTGAAAACAAAATTCAATCATCACACTTAATCCGAAGTCCCGCAACAAAGTGGGGTCTGAGGAGGTTTGATAGTACGCAACCTTACTCCTATATAATATAGAGGTTATTTCCAGCAGACCGACATACAGATGTGACAATAAAAGAGTGATGCATGTTAAAGAGTTGGTAAGTAAAACTAGCACGCTAATAATTATATGAATAAAATTACCAAAAAAATATAAATAAAAAAATTAAATATAACCAAAAGATATACCTTATGGTGACCAGATTTACTAGTACCTAATACGCTGCAAAGATCAGCTCTTCTTGTCGCTAAATAAGCTAGGGGTCTTTGCTCAGAGACCCTATGAGTAAGACATTCCTACAGTTTTAGACGTTTTCGCGGTATCTTTACCCAAAACACCTTGAGGCTGATACTGATTCCTCTTTAGCAAAGTTAGGCTCTATCGTATTGACGTCAAAAACTGCACGTTAACAACTTCCCAAACCTCTTCACCATCTCTGTGAGAAATGGATCATAAAAAATTCCGACTTTTTAAGTCTCTATTTAGCCAATATATTTAAACTAATGTCAATCCTTGCAAATGTATGCTGAAATAAAACAAAAAGATCAGCCCTTATAATATTATTTAAACTATCTTATGTTAGAAATCAATCATGATTGAATCACGGATGTAGCAGAAAACAAAGTTTTTTACACATTCTGACTAGATCCCAATAATTAACTAACTTGAATAATAACAGAATATAAATAATAAAAAATCGTTCCTTGTTCATGTTTCTGTTGAAAATCCTTGAAATCTTTTCGATATGTCAACCATAAGTTGTTCAATTGTCCAGTCTTTGTTTTATTCAATTGTCCATCCTTTGTCAACCATAAGTTGAAATCTTTTCGATATGTCAACCATAAGTTGTTCAATTGTCCACAGAGCAATTTCTTAAGACTCTTTTGAGAGGAAGAACAGAAGTGCTAGCTTTGAACATTTTTCCTACTAATAGAAAATTCATTAGGATTTTTTATTTTAATTATAATTAAAGAATTTGATTTTATTATTAAAATTTTAATTTTAATAAAATTAAATATCTCACATTTGATCCCTAAAGTTTCTAAAACTTTATAATTAAGTCCAACTTAATTAAATTGATTTTTCTTTCACAAATTGCTCTTTGATGTGTGACCTATTAGATTCATAATATATTGGCAATGATTATAAATGATAATTTTAATTCACAATTAGAATTAGATAAATCAAAACTCCTTTTAATTTATCTTTAATTATCCAATTAAATAATTTATAATCATAGGTCAAGATTGACGTCTAGTAACATGTCATGAACACCCAAATCAGGAATGTCGAAGTGGTTTGACTTAACTTATCCATGCATAGTTATAATGTATAATTTAATCCTTTCGTTATCCAATATTCCAATTGGACAAAGTATGGACATAATGTCTACTCCTTTGGTCCAATCATGCTCGTTCTTATTAATTAGTAATTGATTTATAATTGAAATTTGAAAACGTCTTTTTAAATGTCAATTCACTCTGACAAAAGAATTCCTTAAATTACTACCAATCAAGAATAATGGAATATTATCTCTAATTACTTTAGAGTGGCGAATCCTTTATTGACTTACTCAACTATCTTCATATGGTTTATACTGCATCTAAGTACTACCAACTGAATTATCCTAGGAAATTCATAAGTAATATCAAAACACAGTAATTCCCATACGAGATACCTTGGTAATCTCAAGTTTAAGGATCAATTATATAACTATCATTATGAGGAAATCCACAGATATATAAGTAATATTCCATTCGGGATTCTCATAGTCGGGTCAGTTTAATGACTTATTCTCTAATAATCACGCGCATATTAGTTTAAGTATCTCCATACTTTAATTTATAAGATCGGTTACTTTCTTAATGAGAAAGAAACATAATATGTGCTAGTTTTACCGTTTCAACAATATCTCATTTTAATGAAATTACAATTAGGAATAATACGTTAATATAAATTGAATCTCACATTTATGATCTCATCATAATTTCAATTACACATTAATTATTCCAAGGATTTTATCTTTAGTATTAAAACATCAAATATAATTAATATATAAAGATAAAGAATGTCTTTATTAATTATTTTATCACTAAACTATAACTAAAGTGATTGGCTGTAGGGCCTAAACTAACAATTTCTCACTTGCACTAAGTCAATCGTTTAAGTATCTCATACCATTTCTTCATATGACAATTATACTACTATTGGGAAAGTGGCTTAATGAGAGAATTCTCCAAGATTCTCTATAGTGATCACTTAGTTAAATCTTATAACTTCCATCTCAATTATCATCATAATTAAGAAAATTTGCCTAAATAAATCATTGGATCTTTGATGAGGCCTTAGCTCCTTTTGCATGCCAAATGATTATAATGTTCCACAGTACATTACTATCTTGAACAATGCAAGGAACTATATCAAGTTCATTAAAGAACTTATTGATCCAGGTAATCATTTCCACTATATGAAAATTATATTATGGCTTAATTAGCAACTATTGCTACATTGGAACCTTTCCAATCTTGAAATTATATTGCTCTAAGTAATATAAACCTTAATTAGGATTTATTTTAAAGTAAATATCCTTGTCTCCTTGAACTTAAATATCAACTCATACATAAAATAATGGATATCGTCAATACTTCATAAGTATATCTATGTAATTGGAGTTAGAATAGGTAACCAAGTTCTAATCTATCTCTATAGATCTAATTCCCATAAATAAGTTGTTACCTTTTCATATCCAATAAGAGTTGTTCTTGGATAATTATGTTTTTAATAATTAAAATTAGAATTATTGTTCTCGATGAGCAATATGTTTCCACATACTCCCATTGAAGAGGACAATTATACTCCAATCTTCTTGTAGACATGATAAATTCACATCCATCTCCAAAACATACTATTTGAATTTGTCATTAAAGTGAATCTTTTAATGTTTTATAGCCTTCCAACTATACATCAAATGTATCAATAAAGGCACTAGCTCCAATTGGATGTACTGTCATGAGATTTGAATTTTTCAAATTTCATCTTACTTTCACTACTTATCTTGAGAACCATTAAGTATACATTGAAACAAACACTTCGTTCAACAAATCTGTAAGATTACTTCCTTTGGATATCTTATAACATTCTACTATCCAATTTAGTTCTAAACTTAATGGATAATATATGTTTTAACTAAGTATCACATCATTAAATCATTAACTCTAACTCTTTTAAAAACTTAGCACTTCATTTATAATATGAAATCTTGCTAATTGATTCAATTGGAGCTATATAAGGTAAGTCATTATACTAGGCATCACTATAGAAGAAATAATATTGCATCATACAATATCTCATATTGTATTTTCCTCCTTATATAAATTCATACTCTTATAAATTCAGTTATAAAGATATTCACTAGAAAATCTCATTCTTTATAGATAACCAAAATTTAAAACTCACCATAATGAACTCATTGAAGTGCTTCAGTATTCTTAATGCTTAAATTTTACTTAGATTTAAACAATTTGAACTTTTCAAAATTTTAAATCATTATTTCATGTAATACATATAACTATATCACATAAAGTCATTAGTAATCTAATGAAATATAAGTATCATTCTTATATGAATTATTATTCCATCCAATACATCACATGTATAAATTTAACATTTCAATACCATTATCATCCTTTCACCAAAGGTTGATTTAGTTATTCTTCAACTTCACAAGTTTTACAAGTTTCATATGATTCATAATCAAAAGGATACACATATCTTTGTATGTAACTTTATGATTCTCGTTATGTTGATTTAACCAACATCGCATAAAAGGATAGTCTCAGTTATCTAACTTTATATTCTAGCCATTTATGTTAAGTATAAGTTTCCTTTGATCCAACACATACAAACTATTTACATAAAATTGGATCAACTACTCTGACTCAACAATCTATTTCTTATCAGGCTTTGAACATTATAACAATGTTGAATCCAAATCAGTATCAAATACTCATAAGCAGCAGCTAGAAATACATATGATCATTATCATACCTCATATAGGAAAGAAAAGTCACGCAATCATTTTTCTTTTTATAAAAACTATTACTATAGCAAAGCCTTTAATTGTAGTCCTCTATTACGTTTTTAGTAGGCTAAATTAAGTGAAATAATTCCAATAAGGTACTATACCTTTCAACTTTACTTCATGCAACCTCTTACATCTTGCTATCATGATGTTGACATACATCTTACATATTGTCTTTAAAGTTTATGAGACACCCAAAATGTCATTACATTTTGTTATCTACATGATTTGACATATCTTTAAAACTTTGTCACCAAATCCTCAACAGGGATAATAACAAAATAACATAATGGGCATACAATTTTCTATCTAAATTTGAGATTTTTTTTTTCAAACATAACCTATGTCTAAGAAATTTGGTTTACTAACTTAGTATCAACTATGCTAAACAAGGTAAATTCCACTCAAAACAAAATATAAATGTAAGATAAGCAATTAATTAATTATATGCCATGAATACCAAATAAGATTAGGACTTTAATCATGTATTTGGTTACTCCCACTATTTTAGTCGAAATAATAGCCCCCATTACTATTTAGAAGGATTACTCTAATCTATCTAATGGGCTAGGATCCCATTCAAATTTAATTGATCTTGAGTTTGCTCAACAAATCAACTAAACTTAAATTAGGTAGATAACAACTTTATCAGTCACATCTCATGTAACTTCTAGTTCCGTTAAGTGACAACTCTTGCCAAAACATATCTAATATGTTATTCCTAACCCTGCCTTTAAATTCATGTAATCATTAGTTTGCTCATCCAAATCACACAAATTTAGTTAAGTAGAACTCAATATTATAAGACTAAACATGTTCAGGTTAAAGTGACTTTGAGTTTGTTCAACAAGCCTACAATAAATAGAACTCTGGTTTATTCTTATAACAATTGAAGGCAACAATCATGTTCTCATCGTATGCTTAATATTTTAATTAGGGATTTAATTTTATTCATCTCATCAATCACAAAATTGCATTTAAAATATCACAAATATAAAATATACAATTTAACATACATCCAATAGTTATATCAAACATATAAATAAAGTTTGCAACAATTGCACTAATAATCAAATTATATGCATAAAATATGAAACTTTGATTTTCATAATCTAAAATAATATTTCCAACTCTTTGAAAAATTACATTAGATTAAACTCAGTGATTCCTAAATAAACTAAAGTCCAATTCCAAATAGAAATTTATTTTGATTTGAATTTTTTTTTCAAATCCAATTGGAAACTATTTCCAATTATCTTGACTCCTTTAATAAAATTTAATTGAAAACAATTTTCAATAAATTATGTTATTTATTATAATTTAGAAAAACGCCTTTTCAAAATTATATAAATAACACATTCTAACCCAATTAGAAAATTATTTCTAATCTAATTAGAAATTACTATTTCTAATCTCATTAGAAATTGCTTTTCCTTAATTAGAAAAATATTTTTTAATATTAAAGGAATTCAAAATTAAATAAAACACTTTTAAATTTAATTAAGAAAGTCATTATATATTTATTTAGAGATTAATTTCTTAATTAATTAAGAAATATTTCTTTAATAGATTAGAAAACTATTTTTCAAAAATATTAAAAAAATCTCAATTTTCTTAATTAATAAATAAAACACTTTTAAAAAATTAATGAAGAAAATTACTATTTCTAATAAATCAAGAAACTTATTATTCATAAATTTAGAGATGAATTAATTAGGAAATATTTCTTTAATAGATTAGAAAAATATTTTTCAAAAATATTAAAGAAATCTCAATTTTCTTAATTAATAAATAAAACACTTTTAAAAAATTAAAGAAGAAAATTACTATTTCTAATAAATCAAGAAACTTATTATTCACAAGTAAAGAAACAATTTCTAAATTAAAGTGAATAATAATTATCTAAACAAATATAATCATAAATTTAATTTATCTCAATCAAATTGAAGTAAATAAATTTAATTGAGAAACTTCTTTCTTAATTTCTTAAGAAAATATTTTTTCTTAAATTTAAAGAGTTTAATTAATTAATTTCAATCTAATTGAAACTAATTAACTCTAATTTTAGAAACTAATTTTCTAAAATTATTTATGAATCGATATAATTATTAATCTTAATCATATTAAGAAAAATAATTACTTTAATCTTGAAATTAAGATCTCATCTTAATTAATATAATCTCATTATATTTATAATTTCTAATATAATCCAATGACGAAAGAAATCATTTAAAACCTTGGCTTGATTCTAATTATTGATTTGTTAACTAATTAATTTAATAATTCAACTCTTGAAAAATTAACTAAATTTCAAAATATTCCTAATAAAAATTCCCTTTGAAAACAATTTTCAAAAATTGGAAAAACTTTTTTTAATTTTATTAGAATTATAAACTAATTTAATCTCCATTAAATTAATTTAATTGAAATTAAGGTTTTAAATAAAAAAAAGAAGTAAGGGAGAGTTTCTGGCGCGTGCTAGTTAGACGTGCCCCCAAAGATGGTGGGCGCGTGACTCACTCGCGCCTATCGTCTTCTCTAGAAACTACCAACCTTTCTGCAACTGCCTCGTACATTCCCTTTGAGGCTCAACTGCAACCCATCTTCCCACGTTTCTACTTCTCACCACCGGTCACAACGTCACTGCTGCTTCTCTCCTCTTTGCCGCCTGCGTTCGGATTAACGCCTATCGTCTTACCAGTGGTGACACCAATCAATCGGCGTCGCCACTCAACCAACACTAGCGGCGTTTCACCGCTGGTGAGAAACTCTACCAATGGCGCTCACGCCACTGATGAGTTTAATCTCAAACCCAGTAAACGCATGGTATATTAAACAAATTTCCAGAAATAAAAAAGGCAACAGCAGGCAGAAACAAGCATATGAAGAGTTGTTTAAAAAAAAAACGTTGAAGGCAGATAACAATTACCCAGAAAGAGACAATAACAATTAAACGCATATACATGCTCTATGTTTTTCTTGATTCGATATTCCAAAGAGCACAGTCAGATCCTCATCGCATAAACCAATCAATTTCTAGAAAACATGGGCATATGCAAAACTCAAAATGCAAGGCATACTAAAACAATTTTTAGGACCATCACAAAGGCATTGTATATCATCTTAAGGGTTTTAATTTTTAAGAAATAAATGCAAAGATGGGCAGAACATACAAAGAAGCAAATTGAAAATAAAATTTTCAGAAATCACAACAAAGAGCAGTCGTGGAAACAATTTCCAAAACAAGGATTTTATTCTTCAGAATGCATGAACAAAGGGAAAATCAAATTTCCAGAATGCAGAACATAAATAGTTTCGGAGAACAAACACAGTCCAGTTCTTAAAACCTTAAAATTTTATCAAAATCAATAATAATCAAGCCTCTTATCCAAGTTAAACAATTAAAGAAGGCTCTGATACTACTCTTAGAAACCAATCGTGATCGAATCATGGACGTAGCGGAAAACAAATTTTTTTATAAATTTCGAGCAGATCCCGATAATTGATTAACTTAAATAATAACGCAAATACAAATAATAAAAAATCGTACCGTGCTCGTGTTCCTATTGAAAATCCTTTGAAATTTGTTGATATGTCAACCGTAAGATATTCAATTGTCCAGCCTTTAACGATATCCACGAAGCAATTTCTCAAGACTCTTTTGAAGAATAGAAGTGGTATTTTTTGAACAATTTTCCTATTAATTAAAAAATCATTAATATTTTTATTTTAATTATAATTAAAGAATTTAATTTTCATAAAATCAAATATCTCATATTTGATCCCTAAAGTTTCTAAAACTTTATAATTAAGTCCAACTTCATTCAATTGATTTTTCTTTCACAAATTGCTCTTTGATGTGTGACATATTAGGTTCCTAATATATTGATAATGATTATAAATTATAAATCACAATTAGAATTAGATAAATTAAAACTCATTTTAATTTATCTTTAATTATCCAATTAAACAATTTATAATCATAGGTCAAGATTGACGTCTAGCGACATGTCATGACCACTCAAATATTAGAAATGTCAAAGTGGTTTGACTTAACCGGTCCATGCATGGTTATGATGTATAATTTAATCTTTCGTCATCCAATATTCCAATTGGCAGAGTATGTACATAATGTCTATTATTTTGATCCAATCATGTTCATTCTTGCTAATTAATAATTGATTTATAATTGAAATTTGAAAATGTCTTTTTAAATGTCAATTCACTCTGACCAGAAAATTTCATAAATCATTACTAATTAAGAACAATGGAATATTCTCTCTAATTACTTTAGAGTAAAAAAATCCTTTATTGACTTACTTAACTATCTCTATATGGTTCGTACTGCATCCAAGTATTACCGACTGAATTATCATAGAAAATTTATAAGTAGTATCAAAACACAATAATTCTCACACGAGATATCTTGATAATCTCAAATTTAAGGAACAATTATATAACCTTCATTATAAGGAAATCTACAAATATATAAGTAATATTATATTTGAGATTCTCATAGTCGGGTCAATTCAGTAACTTATTCTCTAATAATCACCCACATTAGTTTAAATATCTCATACTTTAGTTTATAAGATTAGTTATTTTTATAAGAAAGAATCATAATGTATGCTAATTTTACCGTTTCAATAATATCCTGTTTTGATGAAATTATAACTAGGAACATTTAGGAATAATACGTAAATGTAAATTAAATAATTTCAATTACATATTAATTATTCTAATAATTTTATCTTTAGTATTAAAACATCACATGTAATTAATATGTAAAGATAAAGGATGCCTTTATTAATTATTTTATCACAAAATAATTAAACTACAACCAAAGCGATTGACTGTAGAGCATAAACTAATATCTTCCTGCACTAAAACCTCATCAAATACTTCAATTAAAACGTAATTCTAATTAAGCTAACTTATTGTCACTTCTTTGCTGTTGATGACTCAATTAAGGAAAGAATATGTTGAGCAATCTCTGCAGAGGCATCTGGTTTTGCAGCTCTTAGCGCCCTTTCAGACATCTCTGCCATCAAATTCTCATTTCCTGTCATAGAAATAAAAAAACAAACTACTTAGAGAAAAAAAAAATAGAGGAAGTTCAGAGGCTTAACAAGTCAAATTTTAACAAATGCCATAGATGTAATAATGCAAACGAGTTTAAAGTACATAGAACAAATAAAAGAAGAAAAATTAGTCAACCACAAGCTTTAATTTAGTGAGATTAGAATTGAAAATTGAATTGACACAGATGAGAGTTGAAATTTAAATTGTGTTAAGATTTCTTATTCAATACAAAGTAGCAATAAGTTAAATATTATTCTATTTTAGATATTCTACCCTAGTTGTTTAAGACTTATAAGATTTTTATTACAACATGATTTAAATTTGTTAAGGATCTTTTCTTACTAGAATAAAGTTAACTTGTACTCTAGTGTAGGATCTAGTCACGGGCAAAGTCACCTACTTACCTCTTTATTAATCATAACAGTCTTTAAATAGGCTTGAGGATAAATTAACAACCCTAATTAAGACTCTTAATTAGGTATAAAGTCTCAAAATAGAATTCCAACATAAATAGAAAACGTAATATGTAAAAACTCTAAGATACAAAAGAAAATCAAATAAAACAAAATAAAAGCATACTTGATATAGTGACATGAGAATTAATGATATATTTAATATTGCAGACTTAACTATTTATCATATATATGATGATATGCAATCTCCTATTGTAGTTGTCAGAATTCCAACCATTCCCCATCTTAAAGAGAAGATAGAAGATGTTCTTAATGAACAAATTATAGTGACGAGATGGAAGATATCAACAATTTCTTGTCAAGTGGAAAAGAACACCGATTTCTCACAATACTTGAATTTTAGAATCTGAATTTCAGAAATCAAATCTAGACTTATATGATTAGTATTTATCACATTTTACGTTGAGGACGACTTCAAAAAAGTTGAGGAGAATTGGTGCAAAAGAGCTTAAAGTATATAGAAGAAATAAAAGAGAAAAATTAGTCAACCACAAACCTTAATTCGGTGGGATGAGGAGTGGGGATTGAGAATTGAGTTAACATTAAAGATAAGAGCTGAAATTTAAATTGTGTTAGGATTTCTTATTAGATGGAAAGTAGTAGTAAGTTAAATATATTATTCTATTTGAAGTATGTTATCTTAGTTGTTTAGGACGTATAGAATTTTTATTAGAACAAAATTTAAATTTGTTAGAAACTATTTTCTACTAGAATAAGGGTTCTAGAAATTTCTCTATAAATGTGTATATTCAGCCCTTCAATGACAAGCAATTTAAAATTTTTCTACAAACCTAAGTTTTCAACTAAAAAGTGTAATGCTTTCTTCCAAGAGTAATTCTTAAACCCTAAGAGTGATTCCTAGTTTCCTATTCTCCATTGTTGTATAACTAAATACCACCCATCTTAAACCTAAATTTCAGCCATATTAAACCGTGAAATTCTAAGTCTAATTTTCTAGCAATCAAGTCCTAAAAACTCAACTATACCAAAATTTGAAATTTCAGCTTTCTAAGCTGAAATCCAAACCTAAAAGTTGATATTCTAGCATCCTATTACTAATTTTGTGAGTTTTAGCTACTAGTTAATACTTCTTCTGTTTGTCCTACAGCATGTAAACTCCAATTAGAACACCATAATCAAAATAGGACAGAAGAGTTTAAGAAATAAACAATTAGATGTAAACTCGTACCATAGAGTTTAATTCGTTGAAGGCATGCATAAATTCTTAAATTCTTTAAAACCAATAAGAAGTTACAAGCAACTACAAAATATACAACTACAAAATATTTAAGCTTCTCCGGTTTGAGTAGAGGTAGATCAGTAGGCTGCCAATTTAGCTAATATTTTACTGAGAAAATTAATCTCTAAAAGGTTCAACTAATATGTTGCTGAGAAAATTAATCCAGAAACCACTGCTGATACAATTCAAAAGAGAATTTAGCCCCCGGTTTCATAAATCTACAAGGCAATTGATAACTGCTGCATCCACAAATCCCTAGACAGAAAGATTCATCACGATAGAATTTGTACTGTTACCTCTAGAAGATCACAGAATTGAAAAGGAAAATGCATTCAAAAGCGTAAATCCAGACTGCAGTACTAGATGTCCCTGACGCAAAATTAGCACAGTTCTCTTCAAGTTGAATAACATAAACTCACTATCACTGCAGAGTAACATATCGTAGACATAACAATCACAGATATCATAAAAAATAAATTAGATATACCTAAAATCTCTTCAATTGTAGCTCCTAGTGTTGTTGAATCGAGTTCATCTTCAGTTATGACCCTTGAACCAGCTACATCTGCCATAAGGGAGGCATTTCTGAATTGATGTCCTTCAGTCACGTCAGGTGAAGGTATCTGCATTATAGGTGAACTCCTTATTAACGCTACCATCACACTAGCAATAATTAGGAAACACATTTGAATGCTGCATACATAGCTAGGGAACAGAAAGAAACTGTAGGAAGATGGAGTTGGAATATTAGGGTCTAAAAGACATCACATTGCATTGAAGGTCAAATCAGAAGTCATGTCATGCAATGCAATGTGTATCAAAATGGTGCCAGCAGCGAAACAAAAGAATATAGCTTTATGGACCTAAAAGTGCTGCCTTTTTGGAACCATTCAGTGCCAAATATGTGCTGATCAAACACTTGTCTGATGCTTAAGCAATGCAACACAAGAAACTCAAATATCCCCATGATTTCCAACAATGTTGTGGCATAAGTTACAAGTAGTCCATCCATTAACAAGCATATTAGATACACTCTCCCATTATTATGCATAATTTTATACTATTTTTGGAGGGAGTGTTTCATAAAACTTCATAAAACAACCGAAAGATCCCTCAAACCATAAAACACTTAGAATATGCAAATTGGAATGAGGCCTTAGATCTCTGAGGCCAATCACATGCTTCCAACCTCTAATGAATACTGATGTTGGGAGAAAAGACCAGATATGAGGTTCAAAAAGGTACTAAACTTCTGAAGCGACTCTTAGCCTCCATGATAAATGAGGAGCATGATGTGCTCATCAATTCCAACAGTACATCTAATAAGATGCCAAATATCTTCCCAACTGTAATTCTGATTTAATGCATAAAAATCAAACATATGCTGATGAAAAATTCATGTTAACTGCTTTGCCTTTCTAAAATCTATGATAACCATCCTAGGTAATCATCAAATAATTGCTAGTCCCTCTTGCACTTTTACTTTGAAATATGATAAAATAGATGGCTGTTTTTTTGCTAAGTTTCAATTGACCAAGTCCATGTTGCTTTTGGCCAAGTTTAGCAACAATAAAAAGTGGAGATGTAAAGAACAGTTATTTACTAGTATACCAGAATGGCGGGCTTCCCAGTAGCCAGGATTTCAGAACAAGTCATTGCACCTGCTCTCGAAACAATGAGGTCTGCAGCCGCATATGCCAAATCCATGGAATGAAGGAATCTACGCAATTTCAGAACTTAATCAATGTCACCAACAACATAGATAAATGATTTCCTATCTAGAGGAAGTAGCCAAAACAAGTTAATATCAATTTCACAGAAAGAAAACCGAAAAGAATTAACAAAGACAAACAAGTTCAAGCCAGTCTCATGTGAATTGCAAGCAGTTTCTAATAGTAAAGCTTATTAACACACCAGATGTCATTAGTATAAGCAAACAAATGCTTATTAAACTCCAGAAACATTCACAAGGTTCAATGGCGTGTAGAGTAACTTGATTTATTGAAAGCCATCCTACCAATCTTTGTAGTTGGCTCCATTGTCATAGCCAAGGGATGGCGTATTATTTAACAAATACAAAAGCCAGCTAATCAATGCTAATTTCATTCCAAATCAACCATCTCTTGATTTAAGCACAATGTCTCAAGATCTACGTATGGACAAAGCCGAAATGGCAAGGGCAGCTTGCTTTGCTCAAATGGCTCTGAACTACAGCTGCAACTTGAAACAAGTTAACTATCTTCTGTCATAACTCATAAGATATTGGCCAGCTTATTACTTAAAACAATCAAAGATGGATCCTCAAATTAGCATCGTGTATACACAAGCAAATAAAAATCCAGTTACACTAAAACAACAATTTTTCTTCACAAAGTACATGTGGCATTCGTCTATGTTTGAACAATCAGACAAAAAACTCAACGAACCATCAACGTTAGACAAACAACATAACAAAAAGAACTTACGGTGTCAATACTAAACGGGTATTATTCCTGACGAGGCTCTCCATCTCATTAAATGACTCTACCCCAGTTTGCCATATGATAAACAAATTCCTATGCTCCATCAACATTGGACCATACAAGTGTAACAGAGCAATATTAATAGCATTTGCCCCTAACGACCCTCCAAGCACCAAAATCACTTTAGCATCCTCCTTCCTCCCTCCAGATCTCGGAAAAAACTTTGACCTTGCAACCCCTTTGGACACGAACCTCCTCAACGATAACCTCACCGGGTTTCCACTCACAACACACTTATGTTTCCTTGGAAAACACTCAATAGTCGAATTATATGCCACAAAAACAATCTCAGCAAATAAAGAAAGAAGGTAATTTGCTATTCCCGGAACAGAGTTTTGCTCTTGGATAACAACTCTGATCCCTTTAAGTAAAGCTGCAATGCAAGTGGGAAATGAAACATATCCTCCAGTGCCCACCACAATGTGGGGGTCGAAATCTGCGAGAAGCTTAAAGGCGTGAATGGTTGATTGAACAAGGTGATACAGAACTGAGAAATTTTGGAAGCATAAAATTGGCCGGAAAAGCTTCACCGCAGGAATGGAAGAGAAGGAATAGCCAGCGGAGGGAATTGAAGCACTTTCAACGCTGTCGGGTGTCCCCACAAATAGAACGTGTACATTGGGGTTCGAAATTCTGAGGTCATCGGCGATTGCTAGAGCAGGGATCACGTGACCGCCAGTGCCACCAGCTGCCAGCACCACTCGCAGTTCTTGGAAGGTGGTAGTAGTGGTGGTAGGGTTATCATTTGATTGGTTTACGGATAAACAAGAGAGAGTTTTGCAAGACCTGACACAATAAGAAAGTAAATGTTAGTAAGACAAACGTTAGTACCCATCAAATGACTTGTTATACGGTAGAAAGACTAAGAGTTGCCTGGTGTTTTTAGGGAGGTAGAGGAAAGAGGAAGAGAGGTAAGCGGGTCCGTTTGAAGGACGAGGGAGAAGGTGGTGGTGAGGGATGGCTGGAGCGGTGGCCATAGCAGAAGAGCTCAGCTAAGCCTGAGCTATGGTATTTTACTGTCAGACGACATTTCCCAAGTTCACACAAGCCTTAAATAATCCTGAAGCAATAGGGAATTGAAGAAGTCGAGGAACAACGAAGGGTGGTTGGTGTCGGCTTGTGCTTAGTGAGCAGTCAGCGCCTCAGTCAAACTCGACGGTGTGTTGAGTTCCGACAATTTTTAACTTCCTCGATCAAAAATAAACATGCAGGAGTGGAGGAGTGGTTCTGCCTTATTCTGGCTGAACTGTACGTTGCCGTTTGGATCCATGAGCCGATTGTTCTGGTAGTGATTTCGGTGATGAGATCCCTGCAAAACAAAGAAAAGCACGTCCGGGGTTGTGTCCCGAGAGGCCTCTCCGACGCTCAAGTAAGGCTTTTGGTGAAGGTGGGATCGCTGAAAGCAAGGAGAAACTAGGGTTATAATTATTCGTACCTTCTCACGATGAAATCATACCTTATATATGAGATGGATGCT
>JAOQMQ010000007.1:9280949-9295906 GCA_027563845.1 Erythroxylum subrotundum | reverse complement strand
GAAATTGACTTTGTAAATTGATGAAGTTGGAAATCAATGAGGAAATTTTTGGTTACAGCTTATTATGGATTTTGTTAGTGATGTTTGGTAGTTCAATTTAATAATGATGCCGTATGAGGTTTAGTAGTAGTTTTATCGTAGTGCACTTTTATCGTAGGATATGTACTGGAATGACCCACGGGCATACCGGTGCGTACTCTACGGTAAGGGGGCGCTACAATTGATGTTACATTGTCACATACTAAATACCCATAAAGAATGTGAGGATAACATAAAGATGTATCCCTTTTGTTTGTGGACTTTTTGAGTGCTCATGAGAATGTAGTCACCAAAGTGGCCTTTCAAGTTAGTATTTTGAATTGTTTTGCTTGCATGTTGGGGGATGTCTCTAATTTTATGTTTGGCTATTCTGCCCAAAGGTGTTGGCCTTACATAACATTTTAAGATGTGCATAAAGGCATTAGATGGAGGAAAGTTATTGCTCAAGTGATCTATTCACCCAAAGGTGATAGTGTCATAAGAGTTAATAATTTGTACTCTGATCGCTTTTATGTGTGGAGGTCTAATTGCATATATTATGTATTTAGCTCAAAGGTGTTTCATAATATGTGTGATCGGATTTTCAATAAAGATACTATTTAATGGCTTTAGTATCGATGTTGTCCTACAATTGTGTTGATTTAAAGACTATTATCTTGAAGTCACCTTTTCAATCAACAAAATCAGTGTCACCAGTGAAACCCTGACTGGTTTCAATTCAAAGAAGTGAACAGAGGATGTACTGAATGCTATGGAGATAGCTGAGGTTGATATAACCATATGGATCGATAGGCCATCTCCATTTACATCCATAACCTTGAAAACTCATAAAGCAGCCTATGAAACTTGGGATTGGTCTAACAGATTTTATCTGATGACCATTAAGAGATCCATTCCTAACCATCTGCTAAGTGGACTTCTAGACACAAACATAGCGAAGGAGTTTCTTGATAATGTCTCCCAGAGGTACACAGTCTCATCATCTGGTGTTGAGACAAGTGCCTTGATTAAAGAATCATTCTCCATAACGTGTACAGGAGAAAAAGGGAGTCATGAAGTACATATCAAGAATAATTCATCTTCATAGTAGATTTAAGATGTTGGGACTTCAATGCTTTGATGGCCCATTGTGTTGCTGAGGAGGATAAACTCAAGCTAGCTACTCTTACGGCCCTCGAAGCAACTAAAGGGAAGACAAAGATAAAGCCCGCTAAGTTCAAAGGTAGAAAGTTAAAATCTTCTCCACATACTGATGTTGGTCAAACCAGTTCTGGTGAAGGTCCTGAGGACATAAAGAAACCAGTAGTATGAGGTTTAAAAGGAAAAACTGAGACCATCAAGTTACTCTTTGGCTCGTCAATTATGAATCTAATTTTCGATAGTCTCATTAAGTACATGGTGGCTATTTAGTGGAGCATCTGACCAAGGTACTTCCACAATGCAAAGATTCATATCAAGGATAAAGCCAAATAAAGGAAAAGAGAAACTGATGGTTCACATCAATAAAAGCGGAAGTAATATCTATAGGGGATGTATGTACTAAACTTTAAAATAAGGTTCATTTGGTTTTTACTAGACACATTTTATATATGATCTTTTGATCAATTTTGGACAAAGAGGGTTAATGTTTTGTATTTAATGCTTCTGTTGTACAGATGTTTAATGCAAAACATAATGGTACAACTTTCTTGTCATATGGTTTATATAGAATGTGTCTTACCCCGAATTAGATAAATGCTTCTTCGTATCTTGCTGAACAAGTTATGAAATGAAGGACCTTGATGAATGAGAAGTCATACATGGTGTAGCATAAAAGTTTAAGCCACATTTCCAAAGCTAAGGTTGAGAGATTGATCAAGGAAAGCATTTCTCAATTCTAGATTATGATGATCTGAGAACATGTGCTGACTGTTGTAGGGGTAAGTTGACTAATAAGGATATTGAGGTCAACTCATTCTTATGACTTGTTAAGCTTGATACATAAAGATATCGTTAGACCTTATACAGTTGTATTATGCAATTCTAAATGTATTCTGACATTTATTAATGATTATTCCCATTACAGTTATGTGTTCTTGCTTAAAGACTTAAGGTTGAGAACCAAATGGAAAAATTCATCAAAATAGTCAGATTTGACCGTAGAGGAGAATATCATGGCAAACATGGTAGTTTAGGACTTTAAAAGTTCTGTTTGCCAGATATTTAGAATCAGTCAGAATAGTGACTTAGCTCACCATGCCGAACAGTTCTGAGAAAAATGGTGTGTTGCCAAAGGCATAACTGCACCCTAAAGGACTTGAAGAAGTCAATACAGAACATAACTAATCTACCTGATTATCTAAAAGTTTAGAAACTCAGCCTTGCACACATTCATGTAAAGGGCTGCCCTACTGAGGTAATATAATCCTTATAAAGAAAGATTTCAGGCTCGTTCCGTTTATTGCTTTTTAGTAAAATATCTCGACCACTTTAAGGCTACATATTTTACTGTAGAGGAGGGACCAGAATAGTGGAATCACAAATAGATATATTTCTGGAATACGATGTCTATGATGATGGTGGGACCTTTGACCCTTCGGATGATAACAGGAGTGGATACTACAGTTATCACGTACCCACTACTCATACAGTTAGATCTGGTGGATCTAGGTCTTTGTACCGTGTCTGTACAGGAACAGGAACCCATACCTGTAGACACAGAGGTTCCTGGAGGTACAAGACCTAATATAGTTAAGTGAATCCACTAGAGTGATCCCATCTGATAACATAGTCTATCAAGTGTAAAGGATTATGCTATTAGACATGTTACGGATCCAGTTACTTTTACAGAAGCTATTGTTGGATCCAATACGGATATGTGGTGGGATGCGATAAATAACGAGATGCAAGCTAAGAAGCATAGTAAGGTTTGAGAGCTAGTTGATTTGCAGCGGAACTGTAAATTCGTCGGTTGTAAGTGAAGTTTTTGGACCTAAAGGATTTCAGGATAAAGTTCTGTGGTTTATGGGCTCGCTCAGTTACCTAATAGTTCACTAAGAGAGAAAGGTTGACTTTATGTTACCTTTTCTCTCGTATCCTCATAGGATACATTTTGAGTGATTAAGGCAATTGTAGCTTATGATGATATAGAGTTACATCAGATGATTGTCAAAACTGCATTCCTTAATAAAGACCTTTATGAAGTGGTCTATATGGTACAACCTGAAATATTTCAGGATCTAGATATAACCGACATGATTTACAAGTTATGCAGATCAATATATGGTTTACATCAAACCTCCTAAAAGTGATACCTTACTTTTGATGAGGTTATGACCTCTTTTGGCTTCATGGAAAATAAAGTTAAAAAGATGCTTGTATTGTAAGGTCAAAGGGAGCAAAGTTATCTTCCTATTACTGCATGTGGATGATATATTGCTCACGTGAAATTACTTGACCATGTTGTATGAGGTTAAGCAACTTTTGGTCAAGAACTTTGACATGACGGATCGTGGGGTAGCATCTTCTGTCCTAGGTATTTAGATTCACCAGGACAGATCTCAACACTCATCAGACCTCTCATAGTGAGAGAAAATCTTTGGTATAGTGTCCAAAGAATAAAGTAAAGAGAGAGGTTATGAGAAATGTTCTATATTCTAGTACGGTAGATAGCCTGATGTATGGTCGGCTATGTACGAGGTAGGACATTGCATTCATTGTTTGACTGTTTGGTCAATATTTGTTTAATTCAGTTGTAGACCATTGGAATACAGTCTAGTGATTGTTGAGATACTTAAAGGAATCAAGGATTAGATGTTGACATATAGTGCAGTCAACAGACTAAGCCTCGTAAGGAATTCAGATTCAGATTTTAGCTATGTGTCCGGATGATCGAAAGTCCTCTTAAGATTACAGTTTTAAGTTTGCAGATGATACAATGTCGTGGAAGTGTGTCAAGTAGACACAGGTAACTTCTTCGACTATGCATGCAGAGTGCATGCTATGGGGCCGCTTCTCAGACGTTTAGTTTAGAAACTTGATTTCTGAGTTGTCTGTGGTTGATTCGGTGGCTAGACCCATTCGGTTGTACTATGGTAATCTTCTTACAGTGATATTTAATAAAAACAAAGAATATCACAAGGTCTTAGCATTTAAAAGTCGATTATTTAACTATAAAGGTGTTGATACGAAAAGGTGACATTAAGGTTTGGAGCATTTAAAGACTGAGGAACTGTAAGTCGATCCTTTAACTGAGGACTTCGGCCACTTGTATTTTTGACACAAGTATACAGTATGGATGTTTTGACGTCCTTAAACACTATTAATTAAGGGATCATTATGTTTGCTCCATGTACATGTGTGCATTTTGATGTATTATGACAATATGATGGTTCATTGATAAAGATGATTATCGTTTATCCTTAGTAATACCTGTTATCATACATTGTCATAATACATATAAAAGTCTTAAGATTTGTGTCGATCTTGAGCATTTAAAGGTTATTGGGCATATATACAGATTGACCTTGTGCCTATGTCATTTAGACACATACATTTTTAGTATAGATATCTATAAAGTTTGACATGACATAAGGGGATATAAGTTTTTAATCCCATAAAGGTTCTCTAATGCAGTTTAGCATTCAGATGGAGAACATAAAGGTTTTCTCTAATGATGTTTAACATTCAGTGAGAGGAAACAAGTTTTCTCTAATGTTTTTTAGCATTCGGTGAGAGAAAACAGGATTTCTCTAATGTAGTTTAGCATATGCGATTTAGCATAAAGTTGGAGAAATCAAGACCTACAAACGAAGATGATATAATTTAGATCATAAAGGTATCATTGTAGTTTTCCATACTCCATTTTCCTATTCATGTTAGTGAGGTATTAGGTATTCGTGATTGTATTGGATCTGTGTCACACATGACACGTGTATCTGATACTTTTCGGTATCGAAAGCCTTGCAGGATAGAATGATGAACTTTCATTATCTTTGGATCAAATGTTTTGTTTTTTAAAAACTTAGTCGACTAATTAAGTAGTGTGACTTAACCAAGTTTTTAAACTAGAGTCAAAACTGCAATTGATGCTTGTCCAAATGGGAGATTGTTAGACATTTTTTTGTCCTTAGGGACAATTTTGTCTTTTTCCCATAGAGTTGGACAACATTAATTGCATTTTTGGTTTTTAATAAATTATCGGTTAAGTTACGTAATTTCATCCAGATAAAGATAATAAAGTGGCCTAATAAATGATCTAGATTAATGGGTCGAAGTCCGGGTAGAAAATGGATCTCTTTTAGTGTGGACCTCGTTCATATCAGTTTTGTGATGGGGAAGTCTAATATGGAAGCTATATAAAGGATAAGGTCCCCTGCAGTTACTCATATCAATCGTAAGCATAAGGAATCCCTGACTCGTTAGGGGAGTATACGTATTGCGAAAACTATAAAAAGGCCTAAACCATGTGTCGGGAAACACTTTCCCTAAAGGTCCCGGGAGGTTCATGATCGTTTGGAGCTCGAAATTGGCATCAGAATTAGAGATGGAACCGAAATCAAGTATTCTACATTATCTTTGTTTTTAATCCTTTCCTGTTAATCCTGCTTACTTAATAAGGTATATACTACCTATTACATCAACGCCATAAAACTGTTGCTTCTAAACTCTTTCAAGTCTCAACCTCGCTGGTTAGAAAGTCATCATTATCATCCTCAGCTTCGGTTAGACTTGGAGGATCCATATTAACTAATTTATGACTCATATTGGTTCTTCTGCTTCCGGCTTGTGAGCTTTCCTAAAATTCTTCACTTTAATCTAATGTTCCTCTTGAAACAACAAATCTTGGTGACTATCTGTTAGGGGCATTTTCTTTTGTTAATTTTTTATAAAAAGAATTGAAAATAGAAATGGATTAATGAATATTATTTTACGGTGTTTATTGCCTTGTGTAGATTTATTTTATTTAGGGGAAGTATTTTTATTTATTTCATGAAAATGTACAAATTAATATTAATGGCCACGATTAAAGCCCAATAATTACCAGAAAAATAAAATAAATTGAAAAAAATTATGCCAGATAATTCAGATTAAGGAGGCAGCCCATAATATCTCCCAGCCACAAAGGTACCTGATTCCTTCCAGGAGGAATGTTATGGTCGTTAATCATGCTGTTATAACAGAAACAAGTGAAGAAAAATGAAGTACGTACTATTCCATATTTAGCCAAAGAAAATGAAGATACTATATTTGGGTAATATGTGCCTGTGCTGTTATAACCTGTTTTGTGACAGTTTAGGGATCTGAAGCCAACGTTTCCAAACATACTATTTGCATTATTAGGGAATCGTCTTTATGTTGTATGCAGGAAATCTGCAATTGGTGAAAAGATCTGGTTTTAATTTTGTGGGATACAGTTATATGTTCTGTTGATTGTCAGGTCTCTAACCGAGGAAGGAGATACAAAGTTTTGTTTTCTGGGTCTTGCAATGTAAGCAAATCTTCAGGTTATTTCGATTTGATAGGATAAGAAAAGATGGTTGGACATGGGCATCAGGTGTTAATTATTGAGTGGTAGTGCAGGAAAAATGGCAGAGATTCAGCTGGGAACCCATAATAGTTTACAATCTCATGGAGCCAAGGAAGTGGCAAGAGATCACCTGCATGATTGGGTTATACTTGTACTTCTTGGGGCCATAGTCGGCATTTTGAACGCAATAGAGCCTTTCCATCGCTTCATTGGGCAAGGCATGATGACAGATTATATGTTCCCCTTCAAACAAGACTCTATACCCTTTTGGGCTGTTCCAGTAAGTTTCTAAATTTCTTGCCGACTTTTTGCTCATTTTAACTCATGTGTGGGCGGTCATTGGTCACAGTTCATCGCCGTGTTGCTGCCAATGGTTATTTTTTCTTTCAACTACTATCGGAGAAAGGATATTTATGATCTACACCATGCCATACTAGGTCTGTGTTGCACACAGTTTCTGCTTCTCTGTCTCTTGGTCTCAGCCTCATGCTTATGCTTAAATAGTATCCTCAGGCCTTCTATTTTCTGTTCTCATCACTGGAGTCATAACCGATACCATTAAAGATGCTGTGGGTCGACCACGACCCAACTTCTTCTGGAGATGCTTCCCTGATGGAAAACCAGTACAGCCTCCATCTTTTTCTCTCTCTCTCTCTCTTTTTTTTTTCCGTCTTTCCAACATCGTCTTCTTAAGCTTGAAGCTTATATTTTTTCTTCAGCTTTTTGATGCTGTTAGTGGGGATGTTATCTGCCATGGAGATCCAAAGATCATAAAGGAAGGATATAAAAGTTTTCCTAGTGGGCATACTTCATGTAAGTAGAGAAGGTATTTCAATCACAAATTCACAATTTAGGTCTCAAATCATTATTAACTCACTGCAATCTTAATTGCACAGGGTCCTTTGCAGGTCTCACTTACCTAGCATGGTATTTGGCAGGGAAAATTAGAGCGTTTGATCGCAGGGGACATGTTGCTAAACTCTGTATAGTACTTCTTCCAGTACTTGTGGCAGCTCTTATTGGAATATCTCGCGTCGATGACTACTGGCATCACTGGACAGATGTATTTACAGGGGCTTTTATAGGTTTGACATTTTCTATATGAGCATAATCTGTTTTGCAACTGGTTCTGCTTTTTTAATCTTCCAATTACATGCAGGAACAGTTGTAGCTGCATTTTGTTACTTGCAGTTTTACCCTTTCCCCCATCACGAGGAAGGTATGTTTGTCCTTAGAAACACCGTTAAATGTTCCTGTTATGCCATTAGCTGTGACACTAATGATCTCTCTTCTAAGGGAGTTTCATTTATGCGACATTGACTGGAACTGCTGCATTATCAGAGCAGAGTCCCGGTGGCATATTTCAGTCATGACTTGCTGACAAAAGTTTTGTGTCACTTATTCCAGGTTGGGCACCTCATGCATTTATTAACATGTCGAATGAGAGAATTGCTGCTCAATCCTTAGATTCTACACGAAAGCCACAACCAGGTGACATAGAAATTCCATTATATTGAGTCTGCAGAAGAATCCCGAGAATCGAACTCAACAATATCCGTGAAAATATAACCAGATGAGGTGATGCATGTCAATATATATCTATGACGTTTAATTGGCTGGTTCTTAGGATGTCTAGCTTCCCATCGAAAAATGGAAATGTCTAATTAAGATGACTTGGTAGATTTTCAATGTAACAGTCAAAAGTTTTCGTACCATTGTTCATGTTTTGGATGAAATTTCGTATAGTTGAACTATTACAGCCTTTATGCAAACATGGAAGGGGAAATAATCAAAATCAAATAGGCTCCATCTCTGCATTATATATTTATGATAACAGGAGGAAGAAAATTTTTTGATTTCGCTAATTTATGATGAAGGAAATCTTTTAGTTATTGAAGAATGTTTCTTATAAGGTTTTTCTTATCACTACTCTATTACTCATAATTAAGGCAGGTGCAATTATTGTTGGTAAGCCCATATCATAACAAGTAGAGTTGGATCCCTTGAAGAAGCAATATAGATAATAAGAACTAATTATGAGAGTGGCTAACATAATAAAAATAAAATAATTTATCAAATAGAGAAATCAATTGTATATCAATACTTAGATAAGTACTTTCCCCTAACATAAACCTTAATTTCATGATTCAATTAATATGAAATGGATATAATATATGGACCGACAAAATTTTTTAGATACTAAAATTATACTCTCTTGAGCAACAACCAGTTATTCTCCAGTTGGTTAATTCATATTTCTACCAAGTTAAACACCTCTTTGAATGATTAAAAAAAATGTGAAATCTTTTGAAAAGTTCCACCCTAATACTAAAGAGATCATATAGGTCAATTTGTAATATCCCAGTTAACCCACTCTACCTAAGTCGTGGTCTATTCATAAATGTAATCTCTAGAGACGTCTATGATTGAATTTATCTATAAGTATACATAATCAATTATAACAAGTTATTAAAAGTGGAGTAATCCAAAGTATCAGTCTGTTATAAACTATAATATTATGTCTATTATTCCTAATTAAACAATAAAAATAAATAAATAAATATTGATGAAAAATAATTAAGTTTGCAAACTTAAAAAGCAACAATTAAACTAGTGAAGAGAAATCAATAAAACAGTTGTTAGGATTTCAGGTTTTACTTATGAGGGCTAATTATTATGCTAAGATTGATTATTTCTAATAGCAATTAACTTAAATTATCTATACTTTCTCTCAAGACAAATAAGTATATTTAATTAGATAATTATCACCTCCTGATGAACAATTCAATTTAATTAAGCTCATTAAGCCTAATTAGTCTTTTTATTATCACAATAGTATTTGATACTTTTGTTCTCTAAATCTAAGGTGTTCATTCTTATAGAGAACAAATCTTACTTCACCTTTGATTTTTCATACAATCCTTAAGATCAAATTGTTAGCTCAATATTTATGATTAACGATTTTGATGATAACTGTATGATTTTTCAAATTATATAGCTAACGATGTAATTCTTAAAAGAAAATAAAATCATGGAATAATTGCTTTCTTTCTTATAGGAGCCTTCTTTATAAACTTAGTTTTTTAGAAATGATTCCATGACATCCGGAAGGATCATACTAATTCTAATAATTAGCTCCAGAATCCTTGACATAATGTTCTTATTAAAGTCTAAATATCAAAGATTTCAGTAGAGACAATATGGAAGATTAAGCAACGACTAGTTGAAGAAAATTGTCTATTTAAGGAAGAATCATTGCAATTGCGAGACACACAAAGATATACAGAAAAATGAAGGAAGCCAAAATTTAAATATGTTAGGTTTCAATTATGCATCACATATTAGAAAATACGCAGCAAAAAGTAAAAGAAACCCAAAAAATACATGTGCCATTAGATGTAGTAAAAAAATGAACTTATGATGTATACCTTAATAACTCCTTCATTCTTCGTTGTTTTCATCTCTTCAAGTTGTTGTAAACCACAATGACCAAAGGAAGATATCTCTAATGATGTCCACATGAAGAGCAAAGCTTGAAATCTCTTAGGAAGAATGGTTAGAACACACACAAAGTGCTAGCTTTGATGTATGTTCTTCAGAGAATAGTTTAGAGAATAAGTGTGTGTAAGATGAACTCTTCATATTTCTCATTAATTTTCTTACAATACTATGCACAAAAATGAGTGAGTTTCTACCAACTTTTGGCCTCCTCTAACCCCCATCATGAATGGAACAATAATGGGAATTAAGAGGCCATGAATGTCACTTAATTTGGCTTGAAACGTTTGCTGAAAATCTGAAAACTTTCCAGGCTGACAGCCATGCAACACTTACTTTCTTTCATTCCTTTGCATCATTTCTTATCATGATCATATCACGTTACAATCCCAAAACATTCTCTCATATCTTGGATCACTATCCAAACCCATTTTACTCATTCTTTGCATCTTCAATGCGTGTAACCCATTAGGTTCTCGGTTTTATTGGTCACTTGAATTAATACTTCATTTAAGCAAGTCATGAGCGGTATCTAGCAACACATAATTACCCCTAATTAACCGAAATGTTAGTGGTTTGACTACGAATCCTTCCATAGACAATGTTCCTGTGCAATTCGTCCTTTCACCATGTAACACATCCCATTTCCATACTAAGGGTTAGAACCCTAGATTCCTGTAAATGAGAAATAGAAATGAGAGATTAAAAAAATGCATTTTCATATTCATGCATAATATAACATTTATACACGTGAATTTGATTTTTTTTACACACATTACAATGAATTGTTCATGCATTCATTTGACATTTTTCCAGGTATAAATGATTGTTTTAATGTGATTATAATGTGAACTGCGAATTATGTGTCTTAAAAATTTAGTTGGTGTATATAAGTAGTGATTTAGAATTTTTAGAGAAATTTGAGAATTTTCTAGAATTAAGGGTATTTTTAGACTAAGAAAAATGACAAGTGAGGAGACAATTAATAAATGGTAGTAGAAATAAGAGTCAAAGCACCTCAAATATGCAAAGTTAAAGCTCAAAAGCATGTTTTAACCCATATAACACTCAAAACACAAACATTTAACTAAATAACACAATCTTAACCTAAACATACGCTGATCATTCAATTTAACAACTAAACATATACCAAACAACCCACTAAAACATTATGCAACCTACCACTATCAGGAAAAATACCTTTTATACCATGAGTTACAATCTGTATACTTACAATACGAAAGTTTTTATATAAAATTGTCAACAAGGTCACCTTCCATTTTGGCAAAAAGTATTGCAAAAATTGGTTCTTTAGCTCTTCCCACGTCAAATAAGGATGACGATTCTCCTCCCACTACAACCAAACTAGTGTCACACCTCTGAGACACACTTTTGCTTCCTTTAGCTTCTCAACTTCAGTCAACTTGTTCACTACAAAGTACCTTTCAACCTAGAAAGCCCATGAGGTTGAATCACTTCCTCCATAAAAAGTCGGCATCTCTAACTTCTTATCGTATTGGTTGTGACACATAGGCATATAGGTTATTGTCCCTTCTGTCACTTGAATCCTTTCCCCTTCTGAAATCCCTATCGGCATTCCACCCCTAACTCCACTTGACTTTGCTACACTATTTCCTGTCGACAATGTGACATCCTAATACCCCTTAGGAGAATATACGGACGCATAAAAAATAGATTTAGATAATCCAACAATTCCCAGAGATAAGGCAAACATACATCACATTTCATATTTTAAGGTAGTTTATGCAAGTCACAAATTACACATATCATATCCATACATTAAAAAAAAAAACTCATCATAAGTTATGGTTAGTACAAGCCATTCACATATGCTATAAAATTTCTTATCAATACTTATGAATATAACACAATGTTTACATACAAAATCTTCCAAAAGGTTACTCGTCCTTCTTTGACCATCGTGGTTGTCCCAACCTTAACCCTATTTTTCAAGACCTACACAGAGAAAAAACTACCGTGCGAAGCATATAGCTTAGTGGGGAATAATGATGCAAGATGACGACTACTCATAGCAGTCGCCTAATATCAACATCCAATTGATTCATGACATTTAAGTGATGAAAAATACAATATAAAATAAAAGTCATGAAATATCTTAATACATATAACAATATTGAATATGAAATTCATAGATTATTCAGAAAACAATTTTGCATCAAAACAAAACAAATATCAGAAAATCTACATAATTGCTTGTTAAGTTCTTTAGACGTGGGTAATAGGAATAGAATAGAAGATATTGATGATTTGTATCTACAAAAGAGGCAATAGCCTCTAAAACATAAGACACTGTAGTGTCTCAGAATAGAAGCAGCTTCAGACGCTTCTAGGCATGCTTATTTACCCACAACTAAGACTTGGCAGGTTAAAACTAATCATTAGAGCATTATAATTATATTTCAGAATCACATTATAGATTAATAAATTCATAACATACAAACTCATTTCCTTATTTTTTGAATTATAATTTGAAAATGTTTATCATGCCTAATCTTATTTAATATGCTTTATGATCATATTTCATTTCGATAATACAAAAATGAAATCATTAAGGTATACACAAATTACATACATGATCAGTCTCATATAACCTTAACAAATGGGTTTGCTAAGTTTCATTGACATCTAAAAAAAGGTCCAGATAAAGTTCGGTAGCATTTCAGGTGAGGAAAATTCATGTTTGAGCTAAGCACATGCTGGGTTTAAAAATAGACAACCAAAATAATCCAGCGGCAAATTACATGACAGTCTCCACTTGTTTCAAATTTTTCATATAGAAAACGTTCAAATTAGGCTTCTTGGTCTTCTAAACATTTTTCCCCTATTTCTTCAATTTCAATATCATCAAAGATCAGTCAATTTGGACTTCTAAGTCATGAGATAAGCACCACATAACACAAGCTCCTCCAATATAGGGGCAACATCAAGTCATCATTTTCAATCTCAATTTCCAATATCATAAAGTCAGATAGGTTTGTGTCTCTCTAGATATTTTTATTGCTATGTCTTAAGTTTCATCTCCAATTGGAATCACCTAATTTGGAGGCCTGTAGTCTGAGTTATATCCAAAACAATGGTACTGGTTCGAGTGAACCGAGAATTTAAGACAAAATTCCACTAAACGTTACTCTCTTGTCATATTCAATCAATTACATGCAAGTAACACCAAAACACGATTCTAGAAATCATTCCATGCCCAAATCAATCTTTTTACCCATTAAAATGTGCACACATACAGAAATTAGCTAAGTGTAGTCCCAAACCTTGAAAGTTGTCAATTAGCTCTTCTTTTAGTATTCTTCCTTCTCTTCCCCTTTAGCTTTGCTTGATTCAACACCTAGAAACACCATAAATACATATCTCAATCCCAATTCCAACCTTAAAATTCCAACCCTTCATGTGCAAAGCAAGAAAAGATGAAGATGAGAAGAAAGCCACTAACTTTTACCTTGATTTTCACCTAGATTAACTTGATTCCTTATGCAAAATGATGTGGCTAAGGAGATGAAATGGAGAGGAGATGAAAAGACAAAATTCTAGAGTTAAAACCCTACATACACATCCCTCTCCCCTCTCTTGTACTCACCCTTTCAAAAAGTTTCTAGTGTTAGACACATTTTTCAATCCCATCAGACCATATGTTGATTTTTGGCAAAATTGTACATTTGGTCCTTCTTCTTCCTTTAGTTTTCACATTGGCTTATAAAGTCATCAATTAATTTTATTCTAGTCCATATTCCACATATCATTATGCATGTTCATACTAAAATGAACAAATTACTAATTTATCTTATCTTTTAAATTAATTACCATTATGTCCTGTACTAAGCACTCACTTTCATATTTGTTAAAACTCATTACAAATACTTTCATGGACATCATACATTCCTAATAAGGTATAATTCGGGGCCTCCCATTTCTCTCCCTTTTATAAGAATTTCATCCTCAAAATTCATATTTGAAGAGAATAACTAGCGATACTAAGCCCTTATAGTCGATTACGGTTCCCACGTTGCTTCCTCAATTTCATGGTGTTGGCAGAGAACTTTCACCAGAGGTATTTGTTTATTTTTGAGCTGTCGGACTTCTCTGGCCAAGATAGACACAAGTCTTTCCTCATAAGAAAAGTCCAATTGTACTTGAATTTCTTGCATAGGAACCTTGTGTGTATCATCAGACTGATATCTTCTTAATATAGAAACGTGAAACACATTGTGCATCTTGGCCAATTCTTTAGGAATAGCTAACTTATATGCTACTGGTTCGATTCTCTTAAGAATCTCATAGGGACCAATGTAGCATAGGTTGAGCTTACCTTTCCATTGAGGAATCAGAATAGGATTCAACAAACCAGATGGAACCTAGTGCTTAGCTTTAACCTGCTAAAATGTCAAACATTTAGATACATATTCTACAACATCTCATTTTATACCAGACCACCAGTAATGCTGCTTCAGAACTTGATACATTTTATTTCCACCAGGATGCATTGTGAAGAAAATTTTATGGGCCTCATACAATAGCTTCTTCTTCAATTCATCACTAGCTGGTACTCACAACCATCTTTGTAATACAGATCACCATCTCTAAAGTCAGGTTGTTTACCTTCCTAAGTTGCCAAGATAAGTTGTTGCAACTTATCACGAACTTTCTGAGCATCAATGATCTCTTGTCTCAAAGTGTGCCTAGCGTAGGATGGTTTTGTTTATGTGGCTTCAGTTGCCTAGAAGCATATGCAACCACTTTACCATTGTTGGATCGGAAAATGAAAACATGCTTTGTTTGGAAAAACCGTAGATTTCAAAACTTTTAAGAAATCATTACTTGCAGCGGAAGCAACAAATCCAAATCAACATGCCAATCCATACAT
>JAOQMQ010000007.1:9263209-9280849 GCA_027563845.1 Erythroxylum subrotundum | reverse complement strand
AAACTGTAACTGAAGAAAATAAAGTCACATGTAAATACACTTGCTTTCCAGGGCACTATATTTACATAACTCCAACAACCATCTTGTATAAAAACATAACCCAAACCATTTCTAGATGCATCACTAAACATAATATATTCCTTACCAAAAGTTGAGCCAATATAGGAGCTTCAGTAAGAATTCTTTTTAGCTGATCAAAGCTAGGTTGACATCTAGCAAACCATTCAAATTTCACTCCTTTTCATAGCAATTTAGTCAAAGGATATGTTATCACTAAAAACCTCTTTACAAACAGGTGATAACAACTGGTTAAACCTATAAATCTTCTCACTTCAGTCACATTTTGTGGCAGCTTCTAGTTAATAATCGTTTCAATATTACCATGATTAAATCTAATTCCTTGAGAAGAGACAACATATCCCAGGCAAGATACTTCCTTAATTCATAAATCAAACTTGCTTAGCTTGGCATAAATCTTTTTTCCCTGCATAGTCTGTAACACAATCCGTAGATGCTAAGCATGATCTTGCTCATTCTTGGAATATACCATAATATCATCAATGAATACCACAACAAGCTGGTCTAAATAGAGCCTAAACAACCTGTTCATCAAATCCATAAATGTAGCTAACACATTAGTTAGCCCAAACAACATCACCAGGAATTCATAGTGTCTATACCGGGTTCTGAATGTAGTTTTTGAAACATCCATATCCTTTACCCAAAGCTAATAATACACTTATCACATATTTATCTTTAAAAATACCCCTGCACCTTTTAACTGATCAAACAGATCTTCTATCCTTGGTAGCGGATATTTATTCTTCATTGTAACCTTGTTCAATTGCCTGTAATCAATACACATCTGGAGAGTACCATCTTTCTTCTTAAAAAACAAAACTGGTGCTCCCCAATGTGAGACACTGGGCCGAATAAATTCCTTATCCAGTAACTCCTGCAACTGAACTTTCAACTCCTTTAATTTGGTAGGAGCCATCCTGAATGGTACTCTAGATATTGGACCAATTCCAGGTACAATATTAATAGATAGCTCCGCTTCCCTTTTAAGAGGAAGCCCAGGTAGTTCTTCAGGAAAAACATCTGAAAATTTGTTCACCATCGGAATGTCTTGCAATTTTACACTTTCCCGCTTATAATCAAGTACAAAAGTCAAATAAGCTTCACATCCCTTCCTAAGAAATCTTCGAGCTTACATAGTGGATATCACACTAGTTAGAGGACTAGTGTGGATGCCATACAATATTATTTCAGTTTGATCGGGCTTCTTAAGCACAATAGTCTTAGCTCTACAATCATCAACTGCCCGATGCTTGGACAACCAATCTATACCCAAAATTAAATCAAATTCATGAAAAGTCAATTCAATTGGATCTGCTACAAACTCACTACCTTGGATCAAAATAGGACAATTTCTATAAACCCTATTAACCAACACACTACTGCCCAGAGGACTGGTTACATAAATATCGTAATCTAACCGATCTACATGCATTTTTTAATCAGGAAATTCTTCAATATAGATATAAGAATGGGTAGATCCAGGATCAATCAAAGCATACATTTTAGAGTTAGAGAGAGAAATAGTACCAACAATGACCTCAGGTATCTCCTGGTCTTCGTGAGCCTTCATAGCATAGGCCCGAGATGTAACAGAAGGTGCAGCAAGTTGATTAATAGTTTCTGAAATAGTACTCGGAGTAGGCCTAAAGTGGTCACATCCTCCATAATCCCCACCATGTCCTATATTTCCTATAGGTGCATTAGAAGCTTCTTTGTTGGTTTGTGGCCTGAGATTGATTCACAGTATAATTTCCTACAAAATGATCAGTGATGTCACATTGGAAACTTGCACCCGTAGTCCTCCTATAAGTACCCTAATGATATCTGGAGCAATGAGGATACTTCGGTGCACTAGAACTTTGGCTCACAAAGGAACCCCTACCAGAATCAGTTGATGGGGGAAAGCCTTGTCACCTTCCTCTAGTTGCAAATCTTTGGATGGATTCCTTTGCAGTGGAAACACCTTCATGGCTTCTCTTACCTAAGGATTGACCTCCTCTAGCAAAACTTCTTTGCTGATGTTTCTCTCTCTTAACTATCTCTTGCTTCTATATCTTAATAGCAACTTGAATCAGCTGATGATAATTCACTTACCGCAAACGAGTGAATGTCGCAATACTCTCTTTAATTGTAATAGCCCATTCCTACACTTAGGAATTAAATTGCTAAATGAAGTCATATGAGTCATATCATATGAGAATATATGAAGTGCATTTCATTTACATGCATCATATTCACATACATACATGAATTATGATTTAGTACACATTGCAAAGATAGTTTATGCACTCAATTGATTTATTCTGGGGTATGAAACATTTAAATGTTTATGTTATGATTTCGTGATTGTGAATTGATCATGTCTTGAATTCTGGTTTGATGGTCTACAATTAGTGAATTGGAATTTTTATCACAATTAGGTAATTGATGAAGTGTTATGTGTATCTAGTCTTAAAAAACATTAATTGGTAAGACTAATTGATACATGGGAACTTAGGGTGATCAAGCCTAAGAAATACTAACACATGGCATTAGTAATAGTGTGACACATGGCTTGATTAAATGAGTGACAAATGGTGATTTAATTGGGTGACAAATGGCCTAGTGATTTTGAGACAAATAGACGAATTATGGAGTGACAAATGGAAGTTGAAGTAGAAGACATATGGCTAGGCCTTAGCATGACACTTGGCATGACATGTGTCCACCTTTTCCTCCACACACCTACACCCACGTCTCTCACACTTGCAAGACCACCTTCTTCTATGTTTTGGTCTTATGTTTTCTCCTTCTTTATCTTACCAACAACACACTCACATAATCTCCCTAACCATTGAATAGTTGCCAAAATTTCGTAACCTTCACCTTGCAATTGAAACCCTTATGTTCCCACCTTATTTTTGGAGTATACCTTATCCTTGCATATTTGGAAGGATAGTTAGCTTGAAGATTGAGGAGGTTTTGAACTGAACAAGTAAGTGATTTTTTATCTCTATGGCATGTTAAAATAGAAACATTCATGATGATTAAATTGAGATGAGTGATATGTAGGGTTGATGTTAAAGTTGTGCTGGAATTTGATTAATGAATGTATGGTTTTTGTTTTGGTTTTTATGCTTGAAAATAGCGGATTATATGGATGGTTTAGATTGAGATTTGAAGTATAAACGATGATGTAACTATGCAGAAAAATGGGTAGATTGGGAGTGTTCCAGAAATTGATAAGTTAGGGTTATATGTATGAAGGTGAATGATAGTTCTATTTTGATTATGATGCATGAAAGATTATGATTTATGACTTATCAATTGAATGATTTTGAGTTGGAATTGGTGATGAAATTGATGAGGAAATGAAGTATAATTTAGGTATAACTGAGGTAAGATCAATAGATTAGTATGATGGTGTCACCCATTCCACGATCGTGGAAAGGTACCCACAATCGTGGGAAATGCCCTGGAGAAGAAAAGTTTTTGTTTTGTCTTTCCACGATCGTGGAAAGGTAACCACGATCGTGGGAAATACTTCCATGATCGTGGGAAATACTTGGGAAGTAAAAAACTCTGTTTTGTGTGATTGTTGAATCAACTAAGGATACGTTACTTTATTTTGGTGTATTTGAATTTGATTAAGGTTTGAAATGAACCTATGTGGTTATTTGATTGATTGATTAAGGGTTTGATAAGTTAAGTTGATAATTGATGTTAGAATTAAGGAATGGATTGTTTGATATCAATGTATATGAATTTTAGAAGTATGAGTTGTTAAAGAAATGAAGGTGTTCTTATAAATGCAAATGTGATGCATGAGATATAAGTTATGAAATAGGTATCATTGAATTAGAATTTGGAAAGTTGTGTGAGTATGGAATGTTAGGAAGGGATGGATAAATGTCTGATTGAATGAATTTAAAGTAATCGAGATGTCTTAAGGCATTGATCTAATCACCAATAAGTTATATACAAGATATGACAAATGAATGGGCAAGAATTGTGACTAAGGTTACATACTCGGGATAGTCGATTGAGCATGCATTAAACATAACACATATACATGTGTATGATTGGGTATTCATTTGATTAAACAAGTTAGTAATGTATACATATATGCGTATTGCATGATATAGAAGCATAAATTGACCGATCGCATCTAGACATTGTCGGATTATCAAGGCAATAGCTATTCTGGAGCATACTATAAGTAAACCTATATGTTCTCTCACCATAATCTAGTTGCTTTGTTTAAAATTTAGTTATTGAATTTCTACTCATGTGATTGTGATAATTCCGGACCATCAATTTTTCGAGGAGAATGATATTTAGGAATGTATTGAAAGTGTTTTGTAAATGTATGTGAATATGAAAATATGTATTCTCAACTGAATGTTGAATGCCAGACTTAGATCCGAAGAAAGCGATATATGACTGGAATATATTGAATGTGAAATAATGAATGCATCATATGTGAATTGTTGCATCTCATTACATTGAAATGTATGAATAGATAAAGGAGTTGTGACTGGAGTGACCCAAGTGAAAAAGAGCTTAAAGCTCATAAATATGCACAAAGAGTCGCAGACTCAATTATCAATGAGCCCAGTATCCATAATGGGTACGGTACAGTATATAAAATGAGCCCGATATCTACAACGGATACGGGACAATTAAATAGGCGCTCGGTCACAACAAAGCAAAAATGAAGTGGAGTCACATGTGCATTTGCGTATGCTTCTTTATTTATTAAATGATTGAATGGATATACCATAATGACTAATTGAATTAACATGCCCATTAAACTGAGATGAAATATTGAATGGTTGAAATCAATGAAGTATTTGATGTGATGTGAATTGTTCATTTATATGACATATTTGGTAAAAATAGACTATATATGTGTTAATGAGTGATGATATGAGTGAGCACATCGATGATGGTTCACTCACTGAGTTCGCAAACTCATCAAAATTGTAATGTTGATTTTGCAGGTATTGAGAGGAGATTTAGCTTCTTAAGCAATCTAGCTGAAGTCTAGTATTGTCCATTTTGGGAACAAGAAATGGCTCAAAAATCTGGTCAGTTGACATCTAAGGAGTTAGATAGAATGCTTTTGTTTAGTATCTCATATCATGTAGAACTTGTTGTATAAAACTGTGAACTCACAAATGATTTTGTAATGTAAAAATATGGTTGGTGTGTAATGAAATGACAATGTAAATTATGTTTTATTAATGAAATGGGATGAGTTGAAACTTTAAATACTTGTGTTATGTATGATTCCTTAATAAGTGAATGTGATTGCTCTAACATGTCATTCTCATAGGGTATATTCTTGGAAAATCTATGGATGTTCAAGCATATGCACTACGGTAGTCGTGTGTTACATTAATTGAGTCATTCAAGCCATCTTCACATTGTTGACACCAAAAATCATTAGTAAGAACAGGTTCAGGTACATATTTGCTAAGTCGGTTGAATTCTCTTTCATACTCAGCAACAGACAAATTTCTTTACTTCAGGCTCAAAAACTATTTCCACCTCTCATTTTTATAGGCTTCTGTAACATAGTTCTCTTTAAACTCTTAGGAAAAGAAATCCCAGGTTAGAGGTTTAGGTAACTGGGGATACCTCAGAATAAATTTTCACTATTTATAGGTCGTTCCTTGAAGGAGGGAGACAGTACAATGCATCATTTGTTCAGGTCGACATCTAATTTCATCCAGCACTTTTTTCACCTTTTCTAACCAGAACTTAGCCTTTTCAGATTCATTCAAAGATGCACCAATGAATTCTTCGACACCATGCTTTCGCAACAAATCAATGGGAGCCTTGGGTGCAATCACTCGGTATAGTAGTGTCATCATATCGTGCGATAATTTTAATAAAGCTTCCTTTTAAGCTGGAGGTGGAGGAAAAGGTGGTGCGTAATTTTTATATCCATTTACCGTAAAGGGTTCAGATACAAATGGATGAGATCGTGCAAGATTATTACTTTCAGCAGCCTCATTAGATCTTGAATCTGGAATCAAAACATGGGACAAACCACATTAGGACAAACACAAACTCTTATATACATGTATTGGCAATATCTAAGCTTTGATTAGGCCATAATTACCTAAAGCATGCTCTGATGCCACCAAATTGTGACACCTTAATATCCCATAGGAGGATATACGTACGCATATAAAACAGACCTAGACAATCCAACAATTCGCAAAGATAAGGCAAACATACATCACATTTCGTATTTCAAAGTGGTTTATACAAGTCACAAATTACACATATCATATCCATACATTAAAAAAAATCTCATCATAAGTTATGGTTAGTAAAGGCCATTCATATATGCTATAAAATTCCTTCTTAATATTTATGAATACAACACAATGTTTACATACAAAATCTTCCAAAGGTTCCTCATCCTTTTTTGGCCATCACGATTGTCCCAACCTTAACCCTGTTTATCAAGACCTACATAGATGAAAAACCATGCCAAGTGTTACAAAGGTTTTCCTTCAGCACTGAACTTATCCGCAAGACTCGCCTACTTCTTTGCACGGCAATCTTACTTAGGTCTTTCTAAGCAAGACTCAGCCTTCCCACGTGATCGTCAACCAACTATCGAGTTCTCAAATGCCTCACAACCCTCGCAGTGTTTAACTCTCACACTCGCAAGAAAATTACGGAAGCACTAGAATAGTAAAGGTAACAACAAGGACAAGAAAGAGATACAGCTAAAAGCCAACCTTCATCACTTCTCTCAAAGTATACAAAGGAATACTCTCTCAATCTCTGTGTCTCACAAGACTCTCCTCTTATTTCTAAGAGCAAGGCTCAAATGAGCTATTTATAGGCATCTCTAGATGACTGAGATAGAATCCTAATAGAACTCTACTAGCTAAGATCATAATCTTATCTCATCTTATCAAATTACATCAAACTAAGCAATAGATGACATCCTCATCCAATTAGGACTCCATCTAAAAGGATTAAGCTACATCACAATAACAAGATGAAAGATTACATTATCTAGGAATGATTATCTATATCGATGAAGATCTCCTTTATCTTCAGATGATCCTTCCACATGATCTTTATCTCTTAAAGCTGATGTACATCCGCCGTGATCTTATCCGCTACATTATCCAAGATCTCCTTATCTCTATCTGTTGATGACGAGTCGTCTAAGTCAATAACACGTTGGCCCGATCCAATGCTTACCCATGCCAACTCCATTAGCCATGGTCCATCCACTTGAGCACACACTAAGTCCTTAATCCATCAAGAACTTAGCCTTAGTCAAGTCAGCTCGTATACGGTCCGAAACTCTCCCAAAACTCGCACCGTGCTTGATTTACTTGTTAAGTAACCTTGGAACTCTTGCATATTCCGTCATGTGTGTGATCCAGCTAACCTTCCATTCGAAGTCCATCTCATGCCTTCTTTTAGTCCATATTTCACATATCATTATACATGTCCATACTATAGTAATACCCCTGTCTTTTAAATTAATTACTATTATCTCCCGTACTAAGTACTCACTTTCATATTTGTTAACACCCATACATATACATTTATGGACATCACATGTTCCTACTAGGGTATAGCTCAGAGCCTCACATACATACACCTTTTATTGAGGACACTTAACACTTCCTCTATTTTTTGGTTTAGAGGGATACTGTGGTACCCAAGTTTGACAAACAAGCTTAGATAACAAATATTTTCTCCTCCATATTATATTTTCTGGTTTAGAGGAATACTGTATTACCCTAGTTTGACAAATAAGCTTCGATGACAAGTATTTTCTTCCCCATATTCTCCACTCTTGATTCCATTCTAGTTATTGGATTCTGCAACCAACTTTGATACCAAAAATGATAAGAACTTTTGCAAAAGGATGTCAATGGAGGAGGAAGTAGAGAAATAGATAAATAAACCTAAGTAAAGAATGTTATTATTTAAGATTTTATTGATAAGGGAATAGAATACAGGATGAATAATAACCACAGTTGGGAGGTGACCAACTCTTCCACACGCACAACCAGACAAATTATCCACACCCTTCCTAACTCACACATGCCTCTATTATATCCAACACTCAAGAGAGAGAATCTGCAGGTGGTGTAATTGGCTATTTGAGAGGATCTTCGTGTTTTGCTCAAGGATTTTAAGAAAAGTGGTGTTGTCCATTTCAACGACAAAATGATATGGAATGAGGGGGAAAGACAACTTTTCCACCTACCCCCTCAATACTCTTATGTTACTAGCATTTTAACAGAAAAACAGAACCTTTAGCCTGCTGACATGACAGTTGTGCCAACTGTTGGTTATTTCTTCTCTCCTTTCATATTGTATACGAATAGGACGCTTAACATAAATTTTGTGCATGAAAAATAGAAAAAGGTACAATACTAGTAGTAAAACGTTATGTTTCTCGTCCTTTCTTTCTTCTTGATAACCAACCACGAGTGAAAGACTACAAATCAACGTGGCACTTGAAAGTAAATGTACAAATTAAGATATAAGCAAAAAGTATTAATATGAAGTGAATATTAATTACAAAACTTTTAAAGAAATAATGCAACTAATCCTCGTCTCAAGTAGAATGTTTGCTTCCAAATTCCAATCCTCTAGTGATAACTAAGTGAACAACAATAATAATAAAACTAAAAGCAGAAGAAGAGGCTTGAAAAGGGGTGCATGTGGATCCATTACATAGCATTACAACAGAGATCCCGAAGCATTTTCAGTCTTCAACGTTTTCTTCTACCTCTGCAAGTAAATTAACATAAAGATGAAGTGAGTCCTTCAAATGGTTTCAAAAGAAACAAGTTCGCTTACTCTAAGAAGTTTTGGAAGAACGTAAATCTCATTACATGTACAAGGATTAACAGCAAACATCATTTGAGCACCAAATCCATTTCATGTCAAATGACTCCATTCTGGGTCTAGAGGGGTTATGAACGAGGATTTGCTGGTGGATCATCCTTCCAACCCTTTGAGAGAAGATCATAGTTGATTGATGCAAGCTGTGAGAGGTTCTAGATTCACAAGAACAGACAAAAATGAGTATCACGCGCCAGAAGATAATGGCTTGTAGATTCCATAATAGTAACAGTAGTGAGATGTGCAAAGTTAGCAATTATTAATGCATCTTGCACGAATCATATTGCAGGAATCCAAAAGTCTATTGTCTTCCACTTCCTAGCGAAAGAAATGTATCCAAGAGAAAGACACTTGCATAATACCTTTAACAAAGGAAATATAAAACTTTCCAATTTAATAAAATAGCAATAACGTCACATCTGGAATAATCAATATTTTTACTACTGCAACAAACTTTTGGCCATTGAGAAACAGCTAACTCAATCCTAAGTGCAACTCATTAACATAAGCATTTTTTAATCATGAACTTTTTTCGTGTAAATGAAAGTCACTTTATTCATTACACTCAAGAGTACCTTTGGAACCAAATAATTCAATGACCAATTAAATTTGAAGTAGTTAATATGAAAATAGAATCGTGGGAGGAAAATTCTACACACAACCCCAACTGCAGTATTTGACTTGGAGATAAATGGACTTAAATTGCTAAGGTAGAGAAGTACCTTGAATGAGAAATTACTAAAGGAATAACTGACAGATGAACCAGAATCAAACTCAGCAAGTCCCCCAAATTCATCTCCCTGTATATATATATATATCATTTGTTAGGGAGTTAAGGTTGAATTAAGTAAGCTGAAATGTATTGTATCACATTCAATGAACATTCTGTAATGAAGTACCACTTCATCATGGCGGTTGCTTAGGCAACTACTGCTCCCACTTAAGCTGTCAGCATCACTTGAGTCCTCAAATTCACTAGCTGGATAAGCATGGTCATCTGAAGTGTTCCATGAGTAGCGACTAGTAAAGTAACTTGTATCAAATGCACTCTCTGAACTGGGAATGAACGCAGCCTAGTAAACACACATTGAAAAAGTAGGTCAACCTACAACAGAAGCATTAATGAATCGCATGACAGCATAAATTATAATGGAACTGGAATTCATACCTTTTGCCGGGCAAGTGTGTCCCAGTTGATATCTTTGAAGAACAAATGCTCCTTGACCTGGATCACATTAACTCATGTTTTCGTTATTGTATTATAACCAAAATAACCCAAAAAATGCCTAAAATTGAACAAAGCAAATTTTAGATACTAGAAGGAAACCTCTGATGCTCCTCTGCCGCCAAGTCTTTGATGAGGATCTTCCGTTAATAATCTGAATGTTGAGTATATTAGCAAACTTGATTAATTATCATCCATTTTGTGACAAAAATACCTCAGATGATTAAAAACAATCCAAGAGGGGAGTGGGGCAAAGAAAAAGCGAAGATAATTTATATAACACGTTCACAGTAATTCTATTAACATAATCAGACATATGATTAACAAATTCCTTACCTATCAATCAGGTCCTTTGCTTCAACACTCATTTCTTGAGGCACACGGGGCCAAGGTATCTTACGGTTGAGGATATTATCAAATATTATCTAAAAAAAATGAAAAATAAGAAAACAGCAAAGTAGTATTAATTTACACTAAAAAGACATACTCGTAGAGAATGATGTTATTTGACAGTCACTAATTTTCATCAAAGGAAAAAAAAAAGTAAGTCACAATGTCCAAAGGACAAGGGAATTCGGTCTTTTAACACCTATACTTTTTTTTTTGGTAAATAACACCTATAAATTTCTAACAAGAGATTCTAGAGAGAGCAAATCTTTTGGTTGCTAGTATTAGAGCTTTATAATTTAATATTCATTGCTTTAATACATTGTTTCACATTAAGAAAAGAGTTCTTATTGATTTAACTTAATTTTGTTGATTATGATGTTGGCTATATCTTTAAAAATGAGTTGAATTCTACAAGCTTTTAGTGGTAACCAACAAAGAGAGGACTATGAATTCAAAGTTCTCGCTTTTGCCATTCAAATATATAATTTTATCATAGATCAACTTCAAACTACATTAATCAAAAAGTAACTATGAACCATATTTAGTAATTAAATATTCAATGATAACATTAAAAATATATAAACAATAGTCCTTGACCACATGCATTCACTGTGACAATAACACTAGATGTGTGTTCCAAAAGGTTGAAATTACATACTTTTGATTCTTAGTTATTCCTCGCAAATTAATTCATCATCTTACAAACAAACAAGAAACCTTGATTCTCATGAGTACAATATTTGTTTAAACATTAAAATGTATCTTTCATTATTCAAAAATTTTCACTGTCGTAATATTAAATAACATTTTATGTTTTTAAAAGGATTGTGATAAATGTTAAATTGGCTGGGGACTTAGCCACCAACAAAAACATTGAAGCCTCAATACTCATACAATACTATAGCGTTTTATTAAATGAACACAATTGTTAGTGTGCCAACATGGCCACTTGATATTGGAGCAATAGTTTGAGCCATTAGAGGTTGTTAGTGTTTGTTATGCCTCAACCGATTATATATGCCTGGGTGCCTAACAAATTAAAGTTGAACAATAACCAAGTTCTAAAATTTGTCTTTAGTTCTCTTTCTTCTCAGTTCTCGAATTCTCTGCCACTGAAGTTAGGAAAATCATCACTATATTCCATATCAGAGCGGCAGTCTTGGTGTAGAAAATTGTCGAGTGAAAGATTTTATTTATTTAAAGGATTCACCGTGGCAGAGAGTATGAGGGGTCAAGAATTCAAGAGATCAGAGGATTCTTTTTGCTATCAAATGAAGGAAATGCAGGAGACTTAGTCTAAGTTGCAGGAATCACATATTAGATAAGAGGAAGAAGATGAGTGAGTTAAAAGAAATGTTACAATAACTCATGCTAAGTTGAAACTCGCCTATAAAAACTCAAATCTCCAAAAAGGAATCAAACAGAGGGAAGGAATCATCCCACGTTGCAACATAGTTGTCAAGAAAAAATTCACCACTACACAGCCCCTACTTGTTTTAGTAAGGTGAATTTTCACACATTTGACAGTAATGATGTTCATAATTGGATTTTCGGAGCAGAAAATTTTCAATATAGACTGAACGCCTCCTAACATGAAAGTAAAGATTGTTGCAGTTCATACAGAGGGTGTTGCAGCTGAGTGACATCAAATATTTCCTAAACATCAACTAATTGTGGAGGAGTCGAGCTAGAGAGAATATATCATGGCATTAACTCAAGAGGTTTTGGGAGGAGGCCTGCGAAGATCCAATGGGAGATTTCTAACAATTACAACAGACTAGGATGACAAAAAAAGTACGGTGAACTTTGACAGGTATTCTAATAAATTACAAATGTCTGAACCTTGGTAATCCCCTTTGGGCTAACAAATGCCACATCAAGTTTTCAAAGTCTAATGAATGATGTGTTTAGACCAGACTTAAAGAAGTTCACCGTCTTTTTTTATGACAGTTTAGTCGACAGCCATTCATTTGGAGATCACTTTAAACATCTCAGAGTTAGTCTGAAACATAGGCAACATCAGTTTTTTGCAAAGGACAACAACTGCATTTTTGGTACCTTACAGATTGACTATTTGGCATATTACTTCAACAAATGAAGTAGCTACTGACCCTAAGAAAATCAAGTCGTAGCTAAATGGCCTACACCTGAGAATGTTAGAGAATTGAGAGGATTATTGGACTTGGCTGGCTGCTACAAATGATTCATCCATCAATATACTACGAGCAAGCCATTGACTGACCTTCTTAGGAAAGATGCTTTTAAGTGGACTGAGGAGGTTGAAGCATCATTTCAATTTTTGAAAAAAGGCACTGACAACGTCCAGTTCTTGCATTGCCCAACTATATTAAGCCCGTTGTAGTGGAAAAAGATGTGTACGGAGAGGAAAAATGAGTTATTTTGATGCATGAGGGTCATCCCTCAGCTTATGTAAGCAAGCCACTTGCACCAAAGAATCATGCTCCATTTGTGTATGAAATGCAGCTCCTAGCAGCGATCTTAGCCATCAAATATTGGCACCATTACTTGAATGGGAGGCCTTTCATCATTAACATTGATCACAAAAGCCTTAAATATTTGCTAGAACAAAGGATTAGCACACTATTTCAGCAAGCTTAGCTTCCCAAACTACTAGGCTATGACTTTTAGGTCAATATAAGAAAGGAACATAAAATGTAGCAGCTGATGCGCTCACCAAAATTACTAGTGTCGAGCTACTCTTATCAATGTTACCAAATGAGCAACCTATCTTGTTGGCAAAAATCAAAGATAGTTGGGAGAAAGATGCAATGGTCAATGATCTGCTTACTAAGTGGAGCAGTGGCACACTATATTCAGCTACTTAACAGTGGCAGATGGGGTACTCAGATGGAAAGGAAGAGTGCTGATGGATTATGACATCGTACTGAGGTCCAGATTGATAGCATTGTTCAATGAAAGTCCCGCTGGAAGCCACTCAAGTGATCTACCAAGTTCAAAAGATTTCAAACTTTGTTCTACTGAAAGGGAATCCAAAGAGATGTCAGAATTTTGTTAGGCAATGTCATGTTTATCAACACAAATATGAAACAAAGCCTCCTGTTGGATTGCTACAACCAATGTATATTCCTAAACTATGTTGAACTTACATTAATATGAATTTTATGGAGGTGTGATAAGCCCATAATTACATATCAGAGGAAGAAGAGGTCACATGTGTCAAGCATCTGATTTTATCTTATCTACCAGCACCTGATTTTATCTTCTTATCTGCAGAATTTGTTTTCAATTTATTATGTCATTTGTTTCATGTGTTCCTATTAAGTAGGGGCTTAGTGAGTAGTGATTTGTTACTGATTATTTTTAATAAATCCAGATATGCTATTCCTGGATCTCAGAGTCTGTTAACTAGTTTTTTGGGAGTCATGGGTTAATCCTATCCTATAAATAGCTACGGGCAGTATGTAGTACTTATCGAAAATCAATTCAAGTATTTCATTCTTGGAGATTCTCCCTTGGCTATTAATTCTTCTTTGGGTGAGATCCTTGCTCTTAGAAAATTATTAGATTTTTCCTATTATTGACCATTTACTTCCAGCCCTCTATCAATTTGGCATCAAAGCAGGTTGACAAGATGGTTTCTACACATTCTTCCAATATGCCTGATCCACAAAATCCACGTTCTTCCACTGTGCCCGATCCACAACACCCAAATCCAGCCTTGCCTAAAGCTGTTATTTAGCAGCTCTCTGACTTGGCTGCTCAATTAGGCACCCTTAACACTGACATGGCTGCTCTCAAGGCTTCTTCCAGCAGCAACCCCCAACTTTAACGTAGTCATAGTAACCAAGAGAAAGGCAAAACAGTAGTTCGAAGTTCAAATGATGAAGAAGAATATGACCTGCCTTGGTAGCTCAAAATTCCATCAAAGCGTCCAAGTACAAAGATCAAATTTCCCAAATTTGAAGGAGGTGATCCAATGAGGGTGGATTCTAAAAGCTAAAAAGTACTTTTGCTACTACTATACACCAGACGAGATGAAGGTGGACATTGCTGCCATTTATTTAGAGGGTGATACGCTTGACCTCTTTGCCTGGGTTCACATTGAGCGAACTCTTCTCTATTGGGAGGAACTCACTAAGGTGTTACAAGAGCATTATGGTCCAGCAAAATTTCAATACCCAAATGAGTATCTTTGCGGTATCAAGCAAACGGGAACAGTACAAGAGTATAGACAGGACTTTGCTAAGAGAACAGCTAGGGTTAAGAATTGGCCTGAACATTGTCTCTTAGGCATTTTCTTGAATGGTTTGAAGGAGGAGATGAAGGCAGACGTGCGAATACAAAAGTCGCGAACAATTTACAAAGCGATGAGTTTATCTATCGAAAATGAGGCTAAAAATCAAATTGAGCGTGGGCTTATACCTAGCGGGTCAAGCACCCCGACCCGACCTGCCACCAATACTAATTGGGTCGATCGTGATTCATGTTTTTTAGGGGGGGAGAAATTAGCCACAAAATCTAAAAACTAGCTCATGGGATACGTAGAAACAAAGGAGGTGAGATAAGGGTTTATGTTATCAATGCAACGAGAAGTTTCGGCCTAGTCAACGTTGCAAGTCTGGGTCACTCAAAATCATGGAAATAACCGATGAAGGGGAGCCCATAAACTAGATTGAATCTGATGCAGAAGACGAAACTGATTCAGAGATGCATGCTGAAATTTCTTTCCATGCATTTTTGGGCCAAACATCGGGCACGACTATGAAGTTGAAGGGAACGCTGAAACAGAGGGACGTTTTAATTCTAGTTGATAGTGGCTCCACTCATAATTTTATATATGAGTCTCTTATCTCTAAATTACAGCTACCCACTCAATCGATACCCCCTTTTGGTGTTAAGATTGGTAATGGGAGTCTCATCCGTTGCAACAAGATTTGTAAGCAGCTGCACATCCAAGAACAAGATTTAAAGATTATTGGTGACTTTTCTCATTGCTGGATCAGATATGGTTTTGGGTATTCAGTGGCTAACTTCTTTGAATACAATGCAAGCTAACTGGCAACAAATGTTTATGATTTTTGGATTAATGGAAAGAGGCATAAACTCCAAGGAGTTGCTTGTGATTCTTCATCTCCAACAAAATTTAAAAGTTTAGCTAAACAAGATGAATCCAGAGATGCCTTAGCTAGCTCGCTCACTCACTGATGTACAAAGCTTCTTACAGGAATTTTCAGATTTATTATGCACGTGCCTTTGGATTATTCAAATTTGCAGGAAGCTTATCTGCTGGATAATTACACTAGGAGTCTCATAACTGACCTGCAAAAAGATTCATCTTCACACTTTAATTTTCAGTGGTCAACCAATAAACTCTTTTATAAAGGCAAGTTGGTTATTCCTTCTATTTGTCACTTAAGGGCTACTTTGTTAGCCGAGGCATATGAGACTCCTACTAGTGGTCATGGAGGTTATTTGAAGACTTTAAAGAGGCTCTCGGATCAGTTCAATTGGCCTCACATGAAGAGGGATGTCAAACTTCATGTTCAACAAGGTTTGATTTGCCAACGGAAGAAGTATGAAACCATCACACCCGCAAGTTTGTTGCAGCCTCTGCCTATTCCAAAGAGGATTTGGGAAGATATCTCAATGGATTTCGTGGTTGGCTTGCCCAAGTCTAATGGGGTTGACACTATTCTAGTAGTGGTTGACCGCTTGAGTATGGCCATTTTTACCTCTCTCCCATCCATTTATAGCAAAAACAGTGGTTGGAGTCTTTTGTAAAGAAGTACGCTTGCATGGCCTGCCTCGTTCGATAATTTCAGATAGGGATTTCATTTTCTTAAGCTCTTTCTGGAAGGAATTATTTCACCTTAGCCAAACCAAGTTGAGAATGAGCACTTCCTATCATCCTCAAACAGATGGTCAAACGGCGGTAGTTAACAAGAGTTTGGAAGCTTACCTATTTTTCTTTGCCCATGAACAACCAAAGAAATGGAATTTCCTCCTTACCTTGCGGAGAAGGATTCTCTGCTAGGACTTGGCTACCAAAAGAAAATATTGAAGCCTCGATACTCATATAATACAATAGCATTTTATTAAATAAACACAGTTGTCAATACACCAACATGGCCACCTGCTATTGGAGCAGTTGCTTTAACTATTAGAGGTTGCTAGTGTTTGTTGTGCCTCCAACATAAATATTCTTGTTATGGGTGCCTAACAACTGAATGACAACTAATTTCTCAAATTTTTACACTTTTTTCTTTCCTAGTTCTTGAATTCTCTGTAATTAAAGTTAGGAAAATCATCACTAACAGATTGAATTTTCCAAAATTTTACAAAAGAGATTACACAAGAATGCATTAATCTTCCTTCACCATAATTCTCATAAGATTTAGACCATATCAACCTGAACGAAATTATTTCTCTATTTATTTAAGTTTATATCGAAGTCATTTTGAGAGAAAATTTTATCCAATAATTTATTCATAGAGATTGCAAACGTAACTTTTCCATTGAAGTTACAAATAAAATCAGTAGTGTGTATTTCATATTAATATACACAATTATAAGATGTTTATCAAAGCTGTTATCAAATGCATCGCATGTAATGAAAATGCTAATTGTTGACAAAGTGATGACAATATTGACCAAATTTCTTCCTTGAACTACCTTTTATTCATCATCTCTTCTCAAATGTCTAGGAGTAGTCAAATTGATCAATCATCATATTTAAGCCATGGCAAATACAACAAATCCAAGAAAAGGGTATCACAGCCGAAGAACTTCAAATCAAACAATTAAAAGATTTTCCCACTAGCAACAAAGATACATGGAGCAGACAAAGTAATAGGAGACAACAAATGAGATTAAATGAACTCAAGAACAAAGCATTAGAACAAACATTATACACTTTTAATTTCATAAATACTATGTGCATTGCACTACTGGGTCGATGTTCAAATTACGGAGTCCTTGAAGCCATCACATAAAAGAGCCATGATAGGAGACAACAAATGAGATTAAATGAACTCAAGAACAAAGCATTAGAACAAACATTATACACTTTTAATTTCATA
>JAOQMQ010000007.1:9246865-9263109 GCA_027563845.1 Erythroxylum subrotundum | reverse complement strand
AATACTATGTGCATTGCACTACTGGGTCAATGTTCAAATTACGGAGTCCTTGAAGCCATCACATAAAAGAGCCATGATCATAAACAATACGGAAAGCACAAAAAGCAAACAGTCAACAATTCCCAAGTTGCACAGTCTATAGAAGCCAAAATTTTTTGAACTTGAGTAGGGTCAGATAAAAGATACCTGAGGATGCTCTGCATTAAAGGGTGGAATACCAACAATCATTTCAAATAAAATGACACCCACAGACCACCAATCTGCTGTAGTACCTGAGAAATTTTGCACAGATAGCTTAATCTTCATGGGCAACATAGTTATTCCAAAGAAAGAGAGAAGTAAAAACCAATGGGAAAATAAAAAATCTTGTCAAGCTAGGAAGAAGAAGAAGAAGAAGACACAAAAAAAGTATCAAGGATTGAAAGTTGAAACCAGCCACCAATCAGAGCAGTCCTACCATGCTAAAAATGTAACAAGTGCATTGAAGGCTAATAATACATTGGAGCTTACTTTACTTTGTAAAATAGATTCTTGCATGACTCCCAGAAGTTAGCAACTTCAGGGATGCACAAAAGTTCAACACAACACTGGATAACAAGTACGATAAGAGTATAGTGCTTTAAACAGGAAGATGGTACAAACCATGTCCTGTTCCCAAAAGTATCTCTGGTGCCAAATAATCAGGTGTACCCACAGCAGAACGTTTTTTCCGTCGTTCTTCCTGATGCTCCAAAGCAGATGATAATGGTTCATCATCCTCAAGCATGGATGTCCCACTAACTGCTGGTCCAGATAAATCAGTGCTGTTGATGAGACCAACCTTGGAGAGGCCAAAGTCTGTCAACTGTTCAAGTAAAGTCAGAGACTCTGTTAGTTTATCCAATATGGAATGGAAACACCAACCAATGGCTATGTGACGAGCAAAAGGGAATCAAACCCAAACTTTGACAATAAGCTTAAAGAGATAACAAGTCTTCTCCTTGAATAATTCTTTTTGCAAAGGGTATGTAATTTCAGAACCAGAATACTTGCAAACTTCTTCACGACATCTACTATTTTGTAATTCTTCGCAGCATCTTAAACCTTCCATTACCAGATCCAAAGCACAAGAATGGATGATGCAACCTCAAATCTCTCTGATCCGCTTTCTTACCTATGCAATAACTCATTCTTATATACAATCCCACATTAACTATCAGTTCCACAATCTTTATTGCAGGCTGACTCAACTTAAAATCTCTAAAATCATAACATGTCTCTCATCAGCACAAACCTATAATTCAATTTTGTCTTGATCTTCTACCAAATACACGAACTTAAAGAAACTATAGAATTCAAATACAAGAAGAAAAAATGATCAAACATTGAAAGGTTCACAACAAAAGCTTTCGTAGGAAGCACACATTCATAAGATCTTTATACAGTAACAACACCAGAGTCAAAGCAATATAAATCCATAAAATAGTAACCAAGTAAAGTCTGAATGGAAAGAAAAGAGTAAATGATAATGATGGTGCTCAAAGGTCTTACATATGAGGAATAAAAATTAAAGCAAAACAAAGTGGTCAGACCAAGCATCAGGTACAACATACGAATTTACATCATACAAATCACAGTTCAAAGCATTCCTTTTCATCAATGCTTAACTATGTCCTAAACATTAGCCAGCAGAAATTGGCTCTTCACCAAGAGCCAAAGACTGCTTCTACTTCAACCCAAGGCCAAGAGCGAATATACTTTCTTTGGGCAACGTAAAACAATTGGAAGATACCACAAAAAGCAAGAAATTACCTTAATATGGCCATCATGTGCAATCAACAAATTATCAGGCTTCAAATCACGGTGAACCACCCTCAATGAATGTAGATATTCCAACGCAAGAACCTTAAGAGTAGATATACAGAATTAGAAATAAAAATGAGGCACTAAAATGTCCGTCAAGGGAATAAAAAACTTACAACTTCTGCAATGTATACACGAGCAACATCTTCATCTAAACAACCCAAATTTCTCAACAATGAATAAAGATCACCTCCATTCAAATACTCCATGACCAGATATAAGTTCTCTCGACAAGTAAACGAATAAAAGAAACGGACCTGCCAATGTTCACATTTAAGTTAGAATGGAAAAAGAAGTTCTCACAGCATGCTACAAATTTTGAAAGCTAGACCTGCTCACCACAAATGGATTGCGAACTGAAATTAAAATGTCCCTTTCTGCTAGTATACTTTCAACAGCATTCTTACGGATCATATCAGCCTTTTTCAGAACCTGTCGACAAGCAAGAAAGACAAAATTAAGACCTAATCCTTTTGCTTCTACGTCAAACAAAGCAGTCACAAGACAATCATGGGCTGCAAAACCAATCAAGTTCATAGTGCTTGCAAATGCAGTACCGTATACTTCGGAATTACAGGAAGTTATCAGGAATGCTAGCTTCAAAGACCAAATGATGTTATTAAAATCTCCTTCACTAAATGAGGGCATCTTCAAGTTGAGCCTAAAGCCTATAGATAGTTCCATTATTTATGACTGAATCTTAGGACCAAAACTCAGCTCAAGCTACAAATAACGCTGTCCTCTTTTCTCAGGAGCTAACGGTCCTATACTGACAAGAAAAAACTGTGAAGACCTAACTTGAAGGTTGAAAATTCAATGTCAATTTAATAATTGGCATCTCAGATTCCACAGAGCTGAAACTTGCATCATTTTCCATATTTGCGGACTTCTTTAATGTTGTGGTCGTGGGGACTATAGGGAATGTATGATATCCACACGTATGTTGCAGTGTGGCCTAGATAGGAGATCAGATCTAAGCTCTTTATTTAAAGTTACATTACATTTGTAACAGCAATGGCCCAGACCTGAAAACTGTGGGAGCACATCTCATCTCATACTTTTAACTTCTAAATCAAAAGTTTCTTCTAGCATGAGATTAATGTTCCAAAGAGGCATAGGGTTTTGGTTTAACTGTATAACAACCAATTAGATTCTAGTTATTGTAGAAACTCTCCCAATAGTCTCTCTAGAACAAAACAATTTCCACACCCTTTCAGTTAGATCCTCACCAATACAACTTCTAGTATTATATAGGCAATAAAATTTTGTCATGCATAAAGCATTGAAAAGGCTTCTCTGTCTATCCAGATTTACCATGTTGATGTGACAATATACATGGCATTCCAGGATCAGGAGTATAGAAATTTTTCTAGGCAAGGATCCCTACAAAACTAAGCAATATATCTACTACATCTCACAATATTGACCAAATTTCTTAGCTCAAATTCTTTCTCATTTTAACATTAGCCATCTTCAAAGAAGATTTTTGCAATCTCCAACCAGATTCTTAATAGAAAGCTCCTCAAATAATGTCTTACCAACAAGTTCCCCTTTAAATTTGTCCTCTCAAAGGCACACTTTTACACCAACAGACCTAAAGCATCAAGCATTTGCAACATTCCAGCCCAACATCTTACCAATGTTGAATTCCCAATCATATTATGACCACTCCATCAGATAATTTCTAGTCCACTTAGTATCTTTTTAATCTTGAAAGACAGATAAAATTCGAAATTTAATTGGTAATACCTGAATTAGGTAGTGATTCTAGGGCATACCTTTTAAGTTAATCTCTTTTGTCAATGTATAAATATAGTTTACCGACTAAGGTACAATTTTTCTGTTAGAATAGGTCTAAGTATAAAACTAAAGGGAGAGTTAATCCAAGTAAAGTAATACGGGAGAAAAGGGAGCAGAAAGGCCTCAAATGATCACAGAAACTGTTGAGAAATACGAACTTGTTATCACTAAAAGTTACACGTAAGTAAGGCCTTCATAGAACCACATGGAGAGCAAGGAATTCATAAACAAAACCCAAATAGTTTTCAGTACATGCAGATGAGTTAAATCAAAATAATTGAGTTGAGTTGAGTTGAGTTGGATATTAAAGAGTAAATATATTCCTGGAAATTCACAAGCCAATCAGCTTAATTGTTTTGTATCAGTACACAGCAAAATGATTAAATAGAGTATCAGTCAAAAGAAGTCCAATCTTGGTGTTGAATAATAACAAAGCAGAAAACTATACAAATCAACCACTATTCTAGAAGTATTTTTTCGACACATGATAGCATAGCTCCATTACCAGAACTACAATAAATTACAACAAACTCAAAAAAGATATCATCTTGATATGCATTCAAATGGCATATTGACTAGCCAGCCCAAAACTCTTTAAGGGATCCAATAATAAGAAAAGGAAAACAAAGGAAAATGTTCAACAGCCCTTAAAAGAATGATAAGCAGAGCACCAAATCTTGATACCTTTATGGCAAAAAGGTCTCCAGTTATTCTCTTTTTAGCCAAGAAAACCCGTCCAAATGCACCACGGCTGATTGGTTTTATTATCTCAAAGTCATCTATGGAGGTTCGGTCCTTTGAGGAATGTATGGGGCTTGTTCTCAAACTCCGTACCACATCATCTTCCAACGGGGTATCTTCATCTATTACAGTGCTTCTAATATCAACCTTTTCATCATCTACTAACTCACAAAGCTGAAAGTACTTCTCCCTACAGAAGCAGAGATATGTGAGACACATAGCTAAAACAAATTTGAATAGCTCAGCCTACTTATACCAAACAACATCATGTAACTTTCAGTGCAACTGATGTACAAACTTTATGTTATAAGCAATTTCTTTTAGTGGAGACATAATACATAAACTTCATGTTATAAGCAATGTCCCTTGAAAGCTTTTCCTGAAACTATGAAAAACAATATAAACACGTTACTTACCGGATAAGCTTCTCAATGCGCGCTCCAAAAGTCTCCACTGTAAGCGCATCAAACTTCCTCCGTTCAACAACCACCCTCAAGTCTTCAAGACAAGATAGTAAATATGGGCCGGAACGATCATCATCTAAAGGTGCATTTGCCAAACATCTTGCGATATCAGCAAGTTCATTGATCTACATAGTGGACCAGGAATTTTAGTTTCTAGACAGTAATGATCTGTCCCAAGATACAAAGTCTGTTTCCCTCCAACGCAAGCATGTGGGAACAGAGTTAGCTACTTAAAACTGCATTAAAGTTGCATCTTCTAGGTTCATAGAATAACATATTTATGAAAATAAATTGCATAGTAGAAGAGCATGACAAATATATTAGAAAAAAATTAAGGTTAAAAAGAGAGTGCACAACTATGTTGCTGTCTCGGTTACTAAAGTAGACCTTTTCCTAGACATAATACATAATAAAGTTGTGGAAGTGGAACATTCCAAAGCAAAGTGCTTAGAATTCCTTCATATATAGGAAAGATGAATATACAATTCGAATCAGTAAACTCTGAAAGGCCCTTACCATTTGACCTGAAAAACACAAAAAAAAAAACAATGAAAAATATTAGACTGGCACCTGTGGGAGATCTTCATTCTCAGAGAAAGCACCCTTTCCTGCCAAGAGTGAGTCTATCTGACTGGTCCTCGGAGTCAATAATGGAGATCTTGGAGTGACACTACCAGCAGAAGAGGTTGCCATTCCTTGATCAGATTTTGGACCAAAACGCGTTTTACATGACATGACAGGTAAACCTCTCAGGTCATCCATGAAAACAGAATTATCTGTTTCTGTGAAACAGTCAAGCATATCCTCAGAGCCTCTTCTCGACCAATCACTGAGTTTTGGTGAAAGCAACTCTGAATCTTCAGTCACACTGGAATTTGATACTTTTGCAACATCTGGGCTCCCTGCAGCATTTTGGATATCTTTTTGTGTACATGACTCTATCATCTTCTCAAGAGTTTCAGATATTCTTGCCAGACGCTCATTCAAACTAATACCTTTCTGATCACATCGGTCAGCAATTGCACAAATCCTCGAATGCTCTTCAACATGTGAAGTTGGAACTTCCTCCTCACATATCCGACATATTATAGAACTGTCCTCAGCAATGTTCTGTTGATCTCCCCAGAAACCCCAAGAAGCTCTGTTTTGGTGCCTTGTAGAATGCTCATGCGAATGTTTGGGAGCAGGAAGCTCAGCTGGTGCTGGCCTTCCATAAGTCAGATTGACATCAGAAATATCACTCCTGTTATTCAAAGTTTGCAAAGATTCAGCCTTAATGTCATTGTGCTCCTTTGAAGAAGCAATTTCCTTCATGATTTTCCCTGGCGTTCCACTAGGAGATGGGAGTGTCTTCCAAGAAGAGATACGATCCCGGCGTAAAGGAGATTCAACATTCTTTGAAGTGCCATCTTCAAGTGAGACTGAATTTCCTGGTTCCATAACCTGGTCTCTGCTCCAATCAAAACCACGCTGCTCTTGACTATAAGATTTCCTTACAGCATCTGCTTTCAATACCTTTGCAGTAGCAGAACTTTTTCCATCCCTCCCAATTGTCGAAAGAATCCGTTTATCTGCAGAATGAAGAACAGAATGAAGAAGCCTAGATTGACGAAGCTGAAACACATTCTCATCCTCAGGTAATCCACTTTCCTTGTGGAATTGCAACAGCCTGGTACACCGAGTAAGAATGAAAAGCATTCGAGTGTAGAGTTGTTTCAATATTCCAGGGGGATGTTCTTGGCGTTTATCATCCAATTCTTGGACTATTCCCTCACATTGAAGCCAAAACTCTCCAGGTGATGTCATGGCACAACTCCGAGCCAAAACCAGCAAATCTTCAATGGTTTCCTGCCACTCAGGATGAGTATCAGAATTCTTTTCAAGAACTCCAACCAGATCTGCTGCGAAAATAGCCAGATCAGAATTCACTTCTTCTTTTGCTTTGTCAAACTTTGCCCGTATAACAACCAAGACTTCCTGTACCAGAAAATGATGACAAAGACATGTAACTACCCGAAACACAACCAAAGATCAGAGGAATGTAATGTAATATGCAAGTTACCTCTAAGTTGTTCACTCTACGAGGCTTCCAAAAAGGGAAGGGTCGTACACCTTTTGAATTGAGTTCGTGGGAGAAACTTTTTATATCACCAGGAAACTTCTTTCTTGGTGCACTAGTAACACGTAGTATAGCTTGAAAACGGGGGGATTCAGACTCTTTAGGGTTTTCACAATCAAAAGTCTGGAAAATAAAACATACAAAGAACATTATAGAAAAATTGACATAAGTCAGAAACCATGTCAGAGAAATGAATTTGCTTATACAGTTACTGAGCTAACTTCCACAGGTACCTCTGGAGTAAAAGCATCTGAATTTCTCATACCTCCAGAGCAATTCCAAGCTGATTCATGTTGACCTACAAACACAATTAGGCACAAAATAAGTATTGTAGGAAGATAAACCAAAACTTTGGCCGTGCCAAATGTTATAGCACTAAGTCTTAACAATGAAATCTATAAGACATCACATATTCCATAAAACACTACTTTTGTGGATGTTTTTCGTTAGAATAGAATTTGATCCATTCTTGGCTCTCACACAACTTAACCTTTTGGGTTGAATTGTTTCCAGGACAGAAGAAAGTCACTTTATTTCTTTGATTATATGTAATTTATACACGAGTATAACCTATTCTCATCATCATCATCATCATCATCATCATCATCATCATCATCATAACCTATTCTAATACTACTAAACTACTAGATTTTTCGTATATACTAACTTATCCAATCTATAGTATATCTTATCTTATCTACTAGAAGATAAACTTATCTCCTAGAAGATAATCTCCTAAGCTAACTAAACTTATCTAAAATAATTATCCAACACTCCCCCTCAAGTTGACGAATAAATATTTATCATTCCCAACTTGCTTAGAATTGCCTCGAATCTAGGTGTCGGCATGATCTTTGTGAAGATATCGGCTTCCTGTGCTGCAGTAGGGTCATAGCATAGACCAATGCCCCCTTCTTCTATTTCACATTTGATAAAGCTCCTGTCAATTCTAACATGTTTTGTTCGATCATGTTCAACTGGATTCTTCACTATACTGATGGCTGATTTACTATCACTGAAGATTTTAGTGGGAGAGGAAGTGGTGATCTGTAGGTCCTGCATCAACCTCTCTAACCAAATAACTTCACAATTGCCCTAACTCTGCTTCTGCATTGCTTCTTGCTACTACGGACTGCTTCTTACTTCTCCATGTGACAAGATTCCCCCATAATTTAGTACAATAACCAGATGTTGACCTACTGTCTTCAATACAACCAACTCAATCTGCATCCATAAAACCTTCTATGCTTCTTTTCTCATTTTTCCAAAACATTAATCCTCTACCTGGACTGCCTTTGAGATATCTCAGAATATGGTTGATTGCCTCTAAATGTCTTTAAGTTGGAGAGTGCATAAATTGGCTAACAATACTCACAGAATAAGCAATATCTGGTCTGGTTAGTGAAAAATAGATAAGTTTTCCTACTAACCTTTCGTATCTTCCTTTGTCAACAGGAGGATCTTCATTTTTCTTGAATTTCCAGTTTCTCTCCAGTGGAGTTCCCATAGGTTTGCAACTCATCTTTCCTAATTCCTCCAGTAAATCAAGAATGTATTTTCGTTGAGATATGAAATTACCTTCCTTCTAGCAATCTCCATTCCAAGAAAGTGTCTTAATGATCTCGCTAGAGTCATCGTCTATAATTATAATATCGCCCACATACACAATCAAGATGGATTTCTTTCCATTTTTTTCCACACTTCACAAACATTGTGTGATCAGCTTGTCCCTGTTTGTATCCAAACCTTCAAAGTGTCACTGAACCTCTTAAACCATGCTCGTGAAGACTGTTTGAGGCCGTATAAGGATTTTGTTAGTTTGCAAACTCTTCCCCTTCCTTCTTCGGTTTCAAAACCTGGTGGTATCCTTATATATATGTCCTCATCTAATGTACCATTTAGGAAGGCATTTTTAATGTTAGGCTGATGGAGTTCCCAATCTAAATTTGCAGCCAATGATAGAAGGACTCTAATTGTGTTCAACTTCGCAACTGGAGTAAATGTCTCCTCATAATCTATTCCATAGGTTTGTGTAAAGCCTTGAGCCACTAATCTAGCCTTATACCTTTCAACCTCTCCATCTGCCCTATACTTCATAATGAACACCACTTGCTACCGACCACCTTTTTTCCTTCAGGTAGATCCACAATCTCCCATGTTTTATTATCAAGTAAAGCTTTCATTTCTTCAAGTACAGCTTCCTTCCACTTAGGTTCTTGGAAGGCATCATGTACGTTTCTTAAATTCTTACACTATCAAGCTTAGTAGTGAAAGCTTTAAACTTTGAAGATAACTTTGAGTAAGTCAAATAATCTAAAATAGGATATTTAGTACATGATCTTACCCCCTTTTGTAGTGCAATTGGCACATCTAAGTCACTTACCATAGTCTCTCTAGGAGTCGGTTCCTAGTCCAATGATTGGCCCTGTTGAGGAGCTTTAGGCCTTCTAGAATACACTAAGGTTTTTTTTAAAAGGGAAATTGAACAGAGATTACACAACTAATCGCGAGAAACAAACTCCCGATAAATCCTCTAGCAGGATCATGTGGCACCCTATAGGTGTAGTAATAAAATAAATAACGCCAAAATCAAAATGACCGGCATAGTTAGCAAGCCAGTTTTCGAAAACAGTGACACCATATGAAACAGAATTTGTTTGTAAAAGGTGAGAAACACTTATAACCCTTTTGAGTGGGAGAGGACCCAACAAACACACATGTAATAGCTCAGGGGTCAAGTTTGCTTCTATTGGGTTGAATGTTGTGTACGAAAACAGTACACTCAAAGACTTTAGGAGGAAGAGAATTAAGGAGCTTAATGTGAGGAAATTGTTCTAGAAGAACTACTAATGGGGTTTAGAATTGAAGAGTTTTTGAAGGAAGACGATTTACCAAGTATGAGGCAGTTAGAATGGCTTCCCCCCATTAAGAATTTGGAACAAAGTTGGTAAACATCATAGATCGGGCTACCTCTAAAAGATGACGATCCCATTTTCAATAAGATATTGAATAAAATCAGTTGAAAAACATTCTCTCCCATTGTTTGTATGTACTACTTGAATAGAGGTCTGGAATACATATTGAATGAGTTTGTGGAACTGTTTAAAGATATGATAGGCTTCAGATTTGTCTTTCATTAGATATACCCAACATATCCTTGTATGATCATCAATGAAACTGATAAACTAACGGGTACCAATTAGACTTGTAACTCTAGCAGGACCCAAATATCACTATGAATTAATTGGAAAGGTTTTGAGGGTATGTATAAGTGTATGGGATAAGAATTTTTGCTTTGTTTTACATGGACACATTGCTCACAATATAAAGAAATCTGATCTTTATTGATGAAACGGTTTGGATATAAGATTTTCAAATATGGGAAGTTGGGATGACCAAGGCATTGATGCCATAACATAACATCAGAATTTGACATAACTGAAAGGCAAATCCTATGTGGTGATTTGGATTCAGTAAGGGTACTCTTTCCTGAGAAATAGTAAAGGCCATCTTTCTCCTCAAAACTGCCAATCATCTTCCCCAAACATCGGTCCTAAAATTCACAATGAGATGGAAAGAACGTCACAATACAGTCCATGTCCTTGGTTAATTGACTGAGAGATAGTAGATTATAAGTTAACTTAGGCATATAAAGAACAGTAATGTCAGTTTTGGCAAACAAACTCTCCCTTGACCAATAGCTGGTGACCCTTTTCCATCCGTGACCTAGACATTAACTTTCTGGTTACATGGATCATATTTTTCAAAGACATTCAAAGACCCAATAATCATGTGGTCTGATGCACCTATGTCCACAATCCAGAGATCATGACTTAGGGACTTTGATAATAATGATTGACACAGGTTACCTTTATGCACTAGTGTTGCAGTAGAGGTTTGTTGGTCATGTGAGTCTTTCTCAGTTGTGATTTTTGTCTGAATCAAGAGTTGCTAAAGTAGTTCAATCTGCTAAGGGGACAGGTTTAGCCCTGTGGATTTACTGATATCGAATTCTGCTACATGTGCTGCTCCACGTTTTTGCTGAACTCTTTGGCTTTTAGGTTTCCAATCTAGTGGTTTCCCATGTAATTTCCAGCAGGTCTCACAAGTGTAGTAGGGCTTATCACAGTGGTCACACCACTGCTTGCTCTTGGTTTCTTGCTATCGGGTTTGCTAAGTAGACTCCTATCGAGAGTTTGCCACTAAAGTTGAGCCTTGAGAAGTTTGTTCAAAAATGTGTCAAGTAAGCATGACCTTTTCTTGGATTGATGGCAATGGTTTTAAACCGAGTAACCTTCCTCGCACTTCATCAAGTCCAACATTAAGTCCCCGCAAGAAATCAAAAACTCTCTCCTTCTCCAATAATTTTTCATACTTCTTGGCATCAGCACGACACTCCTAATTTACTGCATAAAATAGATCCATCTCCTACCATAATTCAGTAAGTTATAATACTCGGTAACAGACTTATTACCTTGGTGAGTATTTCTGATTTTTGATCTGATTTCAAAGCATTGAGAAGTGTTTTCCAATTTAGAATATATTTCTTGCACAGCCTCCCAAATTTCTCTTGCAATTTTGCAGAATAGGTAGGTTCTTCCTATTTTTGGCTTCGTTGAATTTATAAGCCAAACCATGACAATAGAATTCTCAGCTTCCCAAACACCGAAAGTGACTGTTGTTTCATGTGGTTCAGGAATTGCCCCTGTTAGATATCCAGCCTTGCCTCTTCCTTTGATTACGAGCATGATTGATTGGGACCATTCTCGAAAATTCGTTCCATTTAATCTATGTTCCGTGATTTGCAACGAAAGATTATCAATAGGAGGAGATGGAGATTGGGCTGAAGGTATTACATAACTAGGTGTTTGGGATGAGGTTTGGAACTCATCAAAGGAACTGAAGGTTGGTTGAACTCCAACCATGATGTGGCTGGAAAAAAAAAATATTAGGCTACCAGAATAGGTAGCTCTGATACCATGAAACAAAAGGGTATAGAAAATATAAGAAGAAAAAGCCACTTTATTTCTCTAATCATATATAATTTATACACGAGTATAACCTATTCTAATACTACTAAACAACTAGATTTTTCGTATAGGCTAACTTATCCAATCTATAGTATATCTCATCTTATCTACTAGAAGATAAACTTACCTCCTAGAAGATAATCTCCTAAGCTAACTAAACTTATAACTAAACTTATCTAAAATAATTATCCAACAATATCAAAGCTTTTACGATTGAAAAGTCTCAAGTTCAAGCTACTCTGCCTTGATGAATGATGATGGAGGAATTGTGATTTGTTATGATTTACATGTCATGAGATGGTGCATGTTACAATAGTATGTAATACATTCTTGGATCTCACTCAACAGCTTTAAATTTTGAGTTGAATAGTTTCTCGATATATTTATTTCATCAAGTTAAGTAAGTGATTACCTACAAATTGCATCATAAGATTTCATGCATGCAGTAGTAATCAAACTGGTTCTATTCATATGAGTTGCAATGTATTGCAAGCTATTGACTCAAAGATCATGGACGATTAGCAAACCTATCAATTACATTGCCAAGCCACTTTGCTCTAATTGATGTGAGAACAACAGTTCTCTTTGAAGCCATGATAGATTCTTGAGCATTAAAGAATGCACAGAATCCCCAAACAAACAAAATATAATTTCATGAACAACAAGACAAGTGCACCTGATTTTGTGATAGCATGTTGACTACTTTCACAAGGTAACCACACCATATCAGTCAAAACATGCAATCACAGATTCCCATTGTTTGCATACAATCACTTGGATCGTGCCTATCCACTATTTAGCTCCTACCTGCCTTTCCAGTAAAGAAAATTATGAACAAGATTCTTCTTAATTGACTCAATTGTCACGATGAAAGTAGTTCACAACTGATCTTTTCAAACCTTACTTTTACAAGTTTTTCCTATTTAGATTGTTCCAATGAAGCTGATAAAACAAAAGGGATAATACTGAAGATTCTAGTAAGACCATAAAATCCAGCTATCCATCTATTCCACAATGTGATACAGTTCAATATTTTTAAAACCTATAAATTAAGGCACTTGCTACAAACAGAATAGCAAATTTCTAATTAGGCCAATGAATAAAAGCAATAAACCTAATGATAAATCACAAATTTCACCATCAAGCAGCCCATATTTTTTGAATGGTATGCACATAATCTGAATCCCTTCAAATAGTTCAACACTTAAATGCACTAGTTATACCTTAGTTTGGGAAGAATGATAGAATTCCGTATCATCTAAAAAGAAAGCCCACACATTATTATTAATAAAAGAGAAACAACTACAATGCATGTTTCTGCAACCTTCTACATTCTTGGAATTATACAACCATCTTGAGGATGATTTGGTTACATAAATTACAAAAATGGATTTAGAAATTAGCATTTTATAGATTATCTATGGGTATTCTATTATTCTTTTTGTTTTATCTTATTAGGCTTAATCCGATCAATTGCTTGTGTTCAAATACTCTGGGACTTCTCTCTCACTCTTATTCTCCTTTTCCATCTCTCTCACAGTTTTCCTGCCATCTTCTCTCTCCTTTCCGCTATTTTTTCCCACATAGTAACTCTTCTTGTCACTCTTCCTTCTCTCCTTCTCTTCCTATTATATTATCCCTTATGCTATTCCCACATCATGCGTCTATAATGATAGGATAAATTCACTACAGTCTGAGAGGGCATAGCTAATTTGTCAGGAAAGAAGGATTTTTGCTCCATCACAATCTAGATGTTCAGCACAATCTGGTCCCAATAGGTAAACTGAAAAAATGAACTGAAACACCTTCATCAAGCATTACTAAAATTCATGTCTTTCTCACCACAAGTATGAAGGTGAAAGAGGGAAAAGTCTAGGAATTGAGAAAAAGCAATGACACCATGTGAAGCCACTAACCAAAGACATAAATTGTTGATGCAAAAGAGATCAATACAAGAAGGATGGACAGCAAGATGAAGGCCGTCATAACCATATTCCAATAACTTAATCACTAGAGAAACAGTATCCTTCTCTATTCAGTGCAGCCAACAAATACACGTACACTTGAAACAAGATCACCTATATTCCAGCATTCAAAGAATATCACCCCTTAATTTCCAATCTATATATTGCAAAAGAACTGAACTTAAAACAGGTCAAAGATAATATGAATGAGTTATAATCCAATTAACTACAAACATTACAAAATAACCGCAGTTCCTAACTTAGCAACCAGTCCTGAATTTTTAACAAAACCAAATAACTTGCTTAGTACCTGCCTCAGCTGAAATATCACCATTCTGCAGCTGCGTCCTTGCGGGCACAGCGGGACTGACCTCTCGAGTCTGACCGCTCCGTTTACCCACATTTTCACTCTGCTGAAACCCCATCGCCTTATTTTGTCCTACAGTCTCCTTACTTGACGACCCGGACCCCCCATCTCCGCCACCAGGCCTCGACAAATTACTCGACCCTAGCACCCCAGAACCTTTCTCACCTCTAAAGCCAAAAAAGCTTTCTTGCGGCAACGGCCCTGATCTTGTCTTAATTTTATTCAATCCCAGCGACGACGCCAGTATCGGAGACACCGAACCACGCCCCGCTGCAGCCTCCTTTTCGCTCGTCGGAGCAGTAGCAGTAGCAGTAGCAACAGCCTTCTTTGACTTGGAAAAACTTGGCCTAACAGGTGTATGGTTTAGAGTTGGAGCACTCTCTTTACCTTTTATTAGCTCCTTCTTCTTAACCCCATCTTTTACTTGAACTTGCCTGCAAGTGGCCGGAGAGCCACCGGAACTGGTGGTCGGACTGTTGTCTTTGGAGGCTGATTTGGGTTTCTTCTTGTCGGATCGGATCGGGGAATTAGAACCGACAGATCGAGGGCTGCTGGAAGATCCATCAGGGCTTGAAGTGTCGGATTTTTTAGAAGAAAAGAATAGCTTGTTCTTGAACACCATTTTCAGACTACCTAGTAGACTTGCTTTCTGGACGCCTCTGCGTCGAGATCAACATTGAAACTTTGTACAGGAGAAGCTGAAAGAGGGAGAAACAAGTAAGAGGCAGAAAGTGTAGAGACAGAAAGTGAACAACAACGGTTGGGCTATGAATTGAAAGTGAAAGAGAAAGACAAGAGAAGGGGGTTGGTTGGTTGGTTGGTTGAAGCAAATGAGAAACATGAGAGAGAGAAGGAGGCGGCAGTGGACAAAGAGAGAAAATTGTGGATGTGGAAATGTCCAAGCCTCGGCTGCTGCATACTTATTACCAATTTACGTCTCTGTAATTTTATTAGAAGGTTTAAATTTACACTTCTCTTTTTAAAGCTTTTGTCTTACTTTTAAATGAATCCTTAACATAGTATTATGTTTCTTTTGACCTTTGTAGGGGTTCCGTTTTTCTCAAACCATCTTTTTTCTTTTCCCCTTTAGCAACTTAAACGACGCGGTTTCCTATTTACACGGCATCGGTTAGGGATTAGGCAGTCTAAAACCATCCTTTGCATAGTTAGCTTAGCACACTTCATTCCCAGTACTTTAACTATTTGTTCTACGTCATTTGTGAGTATCCATGAGAAGCTTTTGAAATTTTTAACGTTCCAGCTTGAGTAAACTTTAGCTAGCTAAGACATCTTCATACAAAGAAAGAGCAACGGATACTTAGGAAAGTGACGCAGTTGCCAACCTCATTAGGCTAACCCGTATTACTGAAACTACTCGAGCTAACGAACAAGCTAAGGTCCCAACTCACAATGAGTAGTCTACTACAATTCAAAAAAACGTCAATTGAAACAATGAAGACAACAGACTCATATCTCACATAGGTTATCAAAATGAGTCCCATCGACCCGTCTATAGCACACTTAGGATGCGGTTTTATACCAATTGGTACGCATCGTATCAGACTAAAACCAGCATAAAACAGAAGTTCAATTATATTAAGTTTAAATACCGGCTAGTATTTAAAATATCGATTAGTATTAGTTGGTATCAAAATTTGAAAAAAATACGGGAGACTTTTTTGCAAAATTTTTAATCTCTCCCTCCCTCCCTCTCATCTCTTTTTTTCAAAGTTTTTTAAATTATTTATTTTATTTACTTCAACTTTTATAATTATTGTAAATTTTTAATTTTTATTTTTAAAATAAAAATAAATATTTTTATTACTAATAATAATTATAAATTAAATAAAACTTCAAAATAAATTATTTTTATTTAAATTTATTTTAATATTTTATATGATATTTATTAATAAAGTA
>JAOQMQ010000007.1:9235753-9246856 GCA_027563845.1 Erythroxylum subrotundum | reverse complement strand
TATTTATTTTATATATTTTTAATTATTAAATCAAATTCATATATTTTAAATTTAATTATATTTATTAATAATTATTAAATTAATTTTATAAATTAAATTAAAATTAAAATTATTATTTATTATTATGATTTTTAGAGACAAGGTTAAAAATATAAAATATAATTGTCCAATATAACAATGGACTATTTTATAATTTTTAAAAAATTCAAAAATTATTTCATAAATTTAAACAATTATCCCTGGACATTCCTCTAATATATCCCTAATGTCGCAGCGAAAAAATTACCAAATAAATTTAAGATAGCAACCCTGGACAATTATGATAAGATACATGACCCCGTTAATTAAGTACATAAGTACATGAAACTTAAGCATTTGTTTGTATGGTGCATTTGACATAATCAAATACAAAACCTTCATTTCCACTTCAGCTAGTGCATCACACTCATAGTTCTAATTTCTAAACACCACCTCCTGCGCCAATTGCCTTGTGAAATCTTAAGCCGAGAAAGCAAGTTCAAACTTTTGAGGAATGTATATTACAGCCCAAAAGTATCTTAATCTAAAAGATGCTAAATGGAATGTAAGAAGCTCTACTAGTAGAAGTAATGAAAGTAGAAAAAAGGATGTATCTTCAATTGGCAAGACATACAAAAAGCAAGCTAAAATTAAACAAGGTGGTTGATTGTATGGATAATGACTTCCTTAAACTAAAAAAGAATAAGAATTTATAATATCATTTGGACCACAACATTGAGTATCGACACTAAATTTTGTCCCATATATTTTTCTTTTAAACGTATTTTTGTTGTAAAATTAAAGAAATAAAAAAAAGAAAAGAAAGAAAGAAACCAAAAATACATTTTCAATTGTTAGTCTTATATTTTTATTAATCCAATTGGATTTTCATTACATGTATTTTAATTATCTTATTTTTATGGATTAACATTTTGATCTAATTTTTTCTTAATCAATTTACATTCCCCTAGTTTTATTTTCTATAAAGTTGTTTAATTTTATAAGTACTAAATGTTCCATTTTTAGGAAATTCTAGTTGATTTGAAAATATAATTAAAAAGCAAAGAATTTTGAACTAAGAAAAATAAAAAGAATAAAATAATAGATTAACTGTAATTGTAAAAGGACTAGAAACACAAAAACTGGTAAAGGAAAGGTGGTTGTTATAAACAAAATCAAACAATTCTTGCTCGTATCTACTCCTAAGACTCTTCTTAGAATTCTACTATAATTTTTCTTTCAAAGTGAAGAATAACATTTTTGCAATCTTTCTGGGTAAAGAGGACTCTTTCTTGCAATCTTCTTCCAAGATGAAGAGGAACTTCAATCCCAATTAAAACGCTTCCCAAGTGTAATATCCAACACCCCCATTAAAAGATTACAGCTAAAAAATTATCTCACTTATTCACTTGATAATTTAAAAATGACTCACTCACACAAATATGAGACAATAATGCTCAAATGATTTTTAAAAAAGTCCTTTAAAATATGTAGATACAACACCCAAGACCTTCTTGTTACCAAAATCAATAAGAAAATACCCTATTTATAGTATTTTGAGACCTAAAATAGTCGTTGGAACCAAGAACTAACCATTACAATGGCTATGTATAATACACTAGTCAACCAATATAACATTTTGATCAACAATATGCATTTACAACACTAGATTTATTAGTCGTTGGACCCTGGTCGACAATTACATACATTGATCAACCAATATGGCGCATTGATCGGCCAATACGTCAACCAATATTGTTATAAACTCATTTTATATCAATTTTGATAATTTTAACTTATATTGATTGACTACTGATGCATATAGGTCCACCAATCACCCCAAAAATATTATTTTAACAATTTTAAATGCTCAAACCCAATTTATTTAATCCAAATATTATTAAAACGCTTCTTAAAATGTTCCCAAAAGATTATTTAAAAGATTAAAAGGCTTTTATATTAAAATCAAAAGTTTCAATATCTTCTGATGAATGTAAAGACTCATGCAATGAAGTAATATGAAATGATTATGCGCAGTAAGCCTTTCTATCATCAAATTAACAAATTGAGTTTATAAATAATAATATAAAATATGAAATAACCTTGATGAATCTTGATCTTCTTTTGTTCTTGTTTTGATCTTCATTTCATTGGTTGCAAACATTAACTTCTCTTTATCAATTTCGTACACTGTCTTCTTAAGTTTATGACTTTATTTTGTTCTACTTTTCATCAAAATAATTAACACATTAGTAGTAATTATATTTTTTATCATTAAAACATCAATTAAAACTTCTCTTGATTTAACAATCTCCCTCTGTTTAATGATAACAAAACATTTGTGATACTAGAGAATAATGAAGTTAAGCACATAAAAAATATTAAGATAATAATTAGTTCTCCTTTAATTCATGCATAAAGCATAATTTAATATCAAGATCAAAAGATATTCAAAATCAAAGAAATATTTATACATGAAGATAACACAAATTTACTCAAGCATATCACATAAAGTGCAAGAAATACAAAAATGACAAAATAATCACTACCCCTAAATTTTATCAACCCCCCTCTTGAATGTTATCACTCTCCCTAAATCTAATGTTAGCAAACTTTTTCCCCTTTTTGGAATCATCAAAAATAAATATATTATGTAAAAATGCATAATATAAAGTGAAATGTGTCAAGCTAACTTGGTTAAAAAAATAAATTTGATCAAGATTGTTGAACTTTCTCATTAGATAATGCTATTGAATATTTAAAAAGTTAAAACAAAAGGTCAATTTTGAAAGAGACATTCCTAGTTGCTTCTAATTTGAAATTTTCCTAATTTCAGTATTGTGCCTAGGTTGAAAATTTTAATTAAAGCACCAAGGGTTATATCAAATAAAAGCATAATTGTAATATCTAACTATTAACAACATAAAATAATGTATAAATCTGAAAGCCCAAAACTTCAAAAAGAAACAAAAACATGAAAAAGTGCCCATAATAGTAATATTTAACAAAATTAAAGATGTATCGATATAAAAAAAAAGAACTTAACTCCTTTTACAATTTAACGATGAAGAAATTAATTTGAAAAGAATAATCCTTAATTAAGAAAAATTCTAAAAATCCTAACTATGAAATTCAAGAATGACCATTGTAAGTTTGATGCAATTTAATGAGAATTTTAGGTAATTGAGGATGATATTTTCAAAGGAAAGAGTGAATTGTTTAAGGTTTTAGAAGATATACATAAAAAAATATGAGAATAAAAGAAAAGAGGCAGAGGAGATATTAAAACTGAAGGATTGGTCGACCATATGATGCGACCTGTTGACCAATGTTGGTGTTTTAGAGAGAATAAAGAGTAAATATTAAAGGTGAAGTAAAAAATTTAGTTTGATTTTAAACCTCGACAATGCTGGTCGACTAGTGAGTGATATTGCTCGACCATTGAAGGTATTTAAATGATCGGTAAGTGCAATAAAACTCTTTGCAAAATTCTCAAGAAAGAAAAGTAGTCTCAAAATTAGTGACATTGGTCTACCACTAATGGATATTGGTCCACTAGTGTAGCTGTTTGGGTGACCAAATAAGCAATTTGACTATTAACAAACTAACTAGAACTATAAAGTTTTTTAGAAAACAGAACATTGTTCGACCAGTGTGAATAATTGGGCGACCAAACAAGTGACCAAATACAGAACAAACTTGCTAAAAAGGCGAGAAAAACATAATTTTTGTTTTCACTGGTCAATCACAATAAGATATTGGTCGATTGTTGTGTTCAGGAAAGTTTAAAAACAGCTTTAAAACTCAAATTTAAACATCAAAATGAGTCGTAGTAATATCAATCAAGAATTAGCAAAAACCTTAAAAAGAGACTTCAAACACACAAAATCAATCAATAAAATGAAAGGGGATCTTTATCATATAAAATTTCCATCAAACATACCCAATTTTTTTCTAATTGAGCAAAATCTTATTTTTATTTAATGATTTAGAAAAATTATTGCCTAATTAATATTAATTATAAACTAATAATTACCTAATGTTAAACATTACTTATGAGGTATTTGAATGGAGACTCTTCTTGAGTTTACAAATGATTAGTGGCATCTCATCCTTTTCATCTTTCTATTGGTTCAACAATTTGAAAAGTCTTAAGGAATACAATACAAAGTACATTATGCCTAACACACTCTTTAGCCTCATTTTCCTTCTACTCTCTCTCTCTATGTCAGAAGTCTAATTGTTGAACACCACTATTGATGTTTAATAAGTTTCTAAAAATTATTACCCCCTCTCACTAATTTTCCAAATTATGATTGAATACTTACTGTAATCTAGAATTATGGAACCTAAAAAAATAAAATCTCTCTCTTTAAACTTTCTTTCTCTTAGTTATCGAAAGTGCTTTCTTTCAATTTCCATAACCTAAGCATTCATTATCTAGCTCTTTTGAGTGAAATTCTAGTAAGGTTCTTATAAACCAAGCATTAGAGGAGAGAGAGGCAGCGCTCCAAATTGTAAAATTTGACCTAAATAGAGCACAATAGAGGATGAAATTATAGGCAAACAAGAAGAGATCAGAAAAAGAGTTTGAAGTAAGGCAGTTGGTTTTATGAAGCTACAACCATAAAAACAACACTCTCTGCAATGAAGAACTAACTAGAAGCTGGAGCCTCTATCCTATGGACCCTATCAGATTGTCACAAAAATCAACAAGGTGGCCTATACGTTAAAATTTCTAGAAGAAACCAATACGCATGATATCAACGACAACTATAACAACCATACGATAGGAGAAGAAACTTGTCCTTATCTAGAAACTTCCTGTACTGTAATTTAGTAGCTGTTGTAACAAATTTACGAGCAATGAAAAACCAAGGATGCTATTGCCTTCCTTGTTCTCTCTCTCTCTCTCTAAGTTGTTAATGTTCACGAGCTCGTTTACAGTATGTGTGTGAGTGAGTTAAAATTTTCACAACACTCATCCTCTCCTACCAGACATGGTGCTTATCACCACCTACACTAGGCACCGCTTCTCTCACACTTTGGATTCAACAACAATAAAGGTTGAAGAGGATAGAGCTTGAATCCTCCTTTTAACCTTAATTTTTCAGACATAGGTCATGGACTTGTTACGAACTTAAGCTATGTTTGGATTAAAGTTTATTAATGAAATGGAATAGAATGTAATATTATTCCATCGTTTGAGAGGAGGGTTTCATATTACATCTCATTCCATCGTAAACAGTAAAAATGAAAAACTTCTGATTTGGAGGGTTTATAATGGAATGTAAAATGATAAATAACTTGACGCTATATTATATTATAAAACCTCCATCTAAACAACATTTCACTATATTATATTATGAATCCTTCTATCCCTCCCAAACAACAATTTGTTAATATTACATCCATTTACATTTCATTCAATTATAAATCATTTCATTCTATTCCATTCCATTAAAAATTTTACGTCCAACCAAACATAACCTTAGACAACTTGAATGGATCAACTTTCTCCGCTGAGTCAATCTCTTCGTATGGTATAGCTTTTTATTGTGGCCCCTTAAATACTAAATCCTCATCAAGCCCACACATTTAACCAAGCCCAAACTACTAATCCTCACCACTTTAATAAACTTGCTCCTATTTTCAAATTTGTTAGAAGTAGGGATATATATATATCTACCACTAATGTTTTACATACTTTGAATCCTGAAACCGTCTACTTGGACCTCCAACTAATCTCAATACTCTTCTTATATCTTTTACAGCGTTGAATCTCTAGTCCCTTCCTAATAAGTTCCACCTTATTTCCAATAATGTTACTGAATAGCTACTTGAGAATGGTGTCACTTCCCATATGCCTATTCATCCAAAGCTTCGTATACCGATCCAAATCAAGTATTTGTTACTAATGTTTAAGCAATTTCAATTTTTTAACCGATAATTTTACACTTTTTGCTGACTTGCCCATTTCACCTTACTAATATTTTAATTGTTCTACTACTAACCTACTCTTTGTAACAAACTTTGTTAAAAATCTCTCACGAAGAATCCAAATACTAAGATATTATTGATTCAATGAATTTTCTTCTAAATTTTAAAAATCATATTGTTCTCACAAATCACAATTACCTCTGCCTCGCTCCACCTGTCGCATCAGCAACTTACGCATTCTTGTTCATTTACTCTTTCTAGGTTGTCTCCTCTTTTTCATCTAAATCTCCAAAACGGCCCATTCGACCATGCATTGACTCAAAATTTCCACCATGGGTGAGACACTCATTTCTTATAGGGATCCATCCACTAATATGGAATAAGCTTACTTTAAAAGCTGAATATAAAACTGTAGATTGTTGCATGACCCGGCTTTAACCGTACTTCATAAAAGAACAGCTTCAAATTTCTTTGAATGAAAAGAAAGCTATTATTGTGAAATCTTGTAAATTCAAAGAAAAGAGTATTCCATTACCAAAAACTGACACCGGTAAGCGAGAGGCAAAAACAATTGACATAAATTACAAGGTGCTTACAGCGTTGTCGGATCACAAAAATCCCATCATGACAAAAACGTTTCAAGTTTTTGATACTATATAGTAAAAAACATAAATATCTACTTGACTAAAAACTTATGCTGAAAGAATTGAAGGGGAAACAAAAAAGTTAAAACTATCTAATGTCTTCAACAGGATACCTCCTCACTGTTCAAATTTGGCTTTAATGTCTTCCGTCTTTCACTGCAACTAATTTTTGGAGCTTGAACAACTGATTGATAAACTCGTGCAATCGGATCCAGGGGCACTGCTGTCAAGTGATTTCTTGCTAGCATTGTAAGGAGATGCACACATAACCCTGGAATCCCAAGAAATTAAACTCTTTCTAAGCCTCAAAAAATGGAAAGAATTGATCTTTTTAATCTAGTGGCTAAAATTTTCAAATGTACCTTTCCTTGCGCTTCTCCAAGAACCTAGCCAATGATGCTTTTCGAGCCTGAGGTACAGCAACTGTAAGACAAATATGAGTTCCAGGTATCATATCAAACTGCTGCACTATCGACAAACAATTTTAAGAGAGAGTAAACCTTACAGAAACAATATTATACCTGCGGGGACTAAAGCTGAAGATACAGGTCCTACTGAAATAATTGGATTCGAAGCCTCTGTTTGGTTAACAGAAGATGCTAAAGCTACTACTGGCTTCCCTATTGACAGTTCACTGGGACTACATGAGGTCACAGGGATGGGGCTTGCAAGACCTGAGCACAAAGGCATATTCAGGTTTCTGTTTCCTGTGTAACAATCACCAATTGAAGGTTTTGGGATTGGTGGTGCTCGTGTTTGAGTAGTTTGAACTGACTTGTTCCGAATTGGAGAAGCCCCATTACCAGCTAAAAGCATAATGGCCTGCGCCTGGATTCACAAGTTTGAATTAGTCTACACTTGTAGAACAAAAAAGATAAGATTTGGAAAGATTAAAAAACACCAAAGCAAATACCTTTTCAGGTGATATATCATCATAAACGCACACAGATCCGGCATAAAATATGGTCAACTGAGCAGCATTAACAGAGGCTTTGGAACTGTTCATGCACGAGAAATTGAAATTCAGGTGAGCAAACTGAGATTAAAAACTCCTATACAAAGGCATTTGGCAGTTTTAGATACCTAAGATCAGTGGTGCCAACGATGGAATTCGTGGGGGAAAGGACAGAAACAGGGGTTACGACCGGAACTGCACCAAGAGGTTGTGCGCTTATAGGATTACCAACCACATTGTGCCCAGAGGAACCAAGATGGGACTGCAGAACAGGAGTGCTCATGGAAATCGTAATTGTTTGATTTTGTTGGTGATTGACAGGGAATGTCCTCACTTCCTGTGGGTGATGAACTGGATACGCCTTGTAGTGATGAACAGTAGCATAGCTTGCCATTCTATGGTTGCGTGCGGCTTGTTTGTCATGAGTCACATTTTTCTAGTAGACAGAAACAAGCAATGAAGAGATAGTACTTGAATGTCAAAAAATCAAAAGGAATATATAAAAAAAGAAGAGGCTCCATTAAGCATGAAACAAATGGCAGATAGCCGTTCCTATCTAAGAGCTCAAATATCAAATTTTGTTTAATTAAATCTTGAAGCTGAGCTTTTCCGTTTTACAGACAAAAATTAAATGGTAATAATAACTAACAATATACCTGAACAATGCCAGCATATGGTTTCTGGTTAGAATCAAAAGCCTCAGGAGTAGAAATAGTCATAAAGCCAGAAGATGATATTGGATCAAGAATAGTCTTTCTGGGAGACTCTTCCACTGAAGACTTAAATGATAGGAACTGAGGAACAGAAGAAACCTTCCTGGAAAAAGACCAGTTCATCCCTGAACCTGTCATGGCTACTGCAAGACCAAAATGAAAATGAAATGATGCCAATCAGCTGCTTGAATGGATTTTTTCCACAATCAAACTTAAGATCTGATGTGAGAACACACAAAACAAAATTAAAATAAAATATGCCTTGCAATGTTTGACACAATATTTAAGTAAACTGACAACTGTTGACAAAAGAAGGATAGAAGATAAATTATATGCCAAGAAAGAGTCTTTTGAAATAGTTTAAAGGGTAATGATATATGTGGACAAAGTTGAAACGCATTTCCAGAAACAAGTTTGTACATTGCACCAGTAAAAGTTGGATCAAAATATTCAGATAAACCAAATGAAAAAAGACAGACGTTGTACTATCTATCATTATTTTATGTCACGAGATACAAACATGAACACAACCATCCCTGACAATACAAAAAGCACGTAATGCAAATCTACTACTGCTATCCTTCTCTTTTTGTTTTGTTCTTAGCAGCTCGCCCTTCTCTTTAGTTGAAGATAAGAAAGAGGACAGTTAATTATCTAAAAAATATGGAACAAAATTATCTGTCCAGTTTTATGGTGTCTTATTGTGTCCAGTGAATCTCAGCCACTCATTTATGCGGGTCTCACGTGAGCTTCACATAAATAAACGTAGAGCCCGCATAAATCAATGATTAAGATTCACCGGACACAATAAGACATCATAAAAATTGGACAGAGGATCTGAACTCAAAAGATACATGGTAAGAAACCTTTCAACTTTAGTATACTATGATGTTTAAAGTAAAACTATAATTTGAAGGCACTGTTCCCATTTCTCAACTGCTAAGATTGAAAATACAAGTTTTTTATAAATCAAGATCATATCATATTTAAAGATGCATATCTGGACGACTAGGACCATTTGAAACAGGGCGCATTGTTGAGTATTAAAACGAGAGAGCAGAATATTATAAGTGCTTATTAAATACAATGGAGCATTTAATAATTTTTTTATTTAAAAAAAAGGGCTTATTGTTTCTCACGTTATGTCATGGAAGGGTATTCTTTTCTCTAGGTGGGGGCACAAAGTTTTAGTTTCGTTTTACACATTTACATTACAATAATCATAAACAATAAAATCAACATCAATTTTGCTTTATAAAGATGACTTCCAACGTGACCCATTAATCTATTACAACAACAGCTCACTCATGTGCATGTTAGTTAAAAAAAAACACTCAAGACACTATCTTATTCCTACCCAATGCCCAATATACCAAAAAAAATAAAAAAAGAGAAAAAAGTCAAATAACAATTAATAACAATTAAAGTAATTTCTTTTTATGTAGCATAAGACTGAGTCATCTAAGAATACTTTAAAGAATTATATATTTATAAATATGTCCGTAGCTTGAAGTTAGACTAAGTGCCTGTTTTTAGATGGGCTTTTGAGAAGACAATAAACACTTTTCTCTATCACATAAGCCTTTTTTTTTAAGAAAAGTGGATGTTTGGTTGAAAAATAAAAAACATTTCTTTAATATATATATGACTTTTTTGACAGTCAAAATACAACTTTTTAAGAAGCTCAAATTTGGAGATTCTAAAAAAAGTATTTTTTTAGGTAAATTTTTCAGATCAATTAATGAGCCTTTTTTTAGTCCCTTTTATCCTTATGTTTTACACATAATTCCTACAATATCCACAAACTCATCTTCCTGTTTATTATGTATTTAACTATTTACTAAACTTGGATATTTATTTTGAGATTTATATAATATTATTTGGCTTTTTTTATAGGTTTTAATATATAATATATATAAAAGATTCAGTTAGATATATTTTCATTTGTGTTTCATATAGTTTAAAATTATATAATAATTAATATATTGTGCTTTGCATATTGTTTAATATACTTTAAATAATATTTATATGCATAAACAATTTTTATTACAAAATAAAATATAGTTAAAATTAAAGTGCCTTTTATTTTTATGTTGCCAAACAGTCTACTGTATGAAGCTCTTTCAAAAAAGTTCTTTTTTAAATTACAGCCAAACAATCAACTGGTTTTTTAGAAAAGTTCTCCTAAAAAAAGATCTACAAAAGAAAGCTTTACTGACAAAAGCTCTACTGGTATAAGCCCAACCAGATAAAGGTTAAAAAGAAAATTTCTTAGGATCCAATATAAACTATAAAAAAATGACCAATTAAACAAGAATATTACTAAAAAGTCTAAATTTTCAATTCATAAATCAATCCGTAATTATGGTTTCTTTTCTTAATTCATCAACAAAAAAGTCCGACTTTTAACATTACTTCTGTTTTAGAATTTAAGGAAGAAATAATAACATAATTCCTCAAATAATATTTAGATTCATTAGTAACCAAGTTTATAGTATATAGTCTTGGAGTTATTTTTACATTCTCTTTGACTATGGAGAAAGATTCTCTTTTGTTTTGTATATAAGGGCTGTTTGTTTTTGTTTTTTCCTTCCATTTTTTGTTGTCGTTTTTGTAAAAAGAAAAACAGGTAAGTAAAACGTATTTGGTTTATTCTGTTGTGATTTTTTGTTTCTGAAAATAAAAAAACCACAACAGTTTTACATAAACCAGAAAACATCGTCTCTCTGAATTTTGACAACATGTTTTCTTCGACAAAAAAACAACATATCCCTATTTTCTATATCGAATAATAATAATAATAATAATAAAAGTACAAAATTTATAACAATAA
>JAOQMQ010000007.1:9211369-9225620 GCA_027563845.1 Erythroxylum subrotundum | reverse complement strand
CCCAAAACACCTGCAATAAATTTCTTAACCAATTCTATATATTTTATTATTATCAAAACATAAGTAGGATTAATTTGCCATTTGTCCAACATAAAGAGGTTGTTTAACCTTGGTATAAAGTGTAAAACAATCTAGAAAAAAATGAAAGAAGAATTGTTGGAATATGTTAGCTGTAGTGTTTTCACTGAACATGCATCGATATTTTGGCCATAACTTGATCTATAGACATCCAAATGGGATGATTTTAAGTTTATCTTAAATTAGAGACATATGTATATATTTTTTGTGAAGGAATTGGATTTTAATTCTATCTTTAAGAGTTTCAAAAGTTGGCTAGAAGTTGAGTTTTTGGATTCTATCACTGTTTGAGAATAGTCTGTATAATTTTGGATATAACTTGCAGAATACTGAACCAAATTGTATGAAATTTAGTTCAATAGAAACTTAAGACATATGGGAACAATGTTTTAGAAGAATGTACTACCTAATTACTTCATTTTATATGTCCTAATGGCCATACAAAACTGACCCGAAACCTATCCTGAGGAAATCTGGAAAAACTAATGATGAAATTGGATGGGAACTTTTGCCATCCCACGATTATGGGAAGCCAAATACAATTGTGGAAATTGCCTGGAAGTAAATAAAATGTTCTTTTATGTGATTATTGAACCAATTAAGGATAAGGTATTTAACTATGAAGCATTTGGACTTGATTAAGGTTTAAAAAGAACATAATTTGATGTTGGAAAAGTTGGTTAAATGTGTGATAAGTTTTGATTGTTAATTGATGTTATACTTTAAGGAAAATAATGTTGGATAATAATGCATCTAAGTTTAGATGAATGAGTATTGAAGAAAGTAGGGCATTTATGAATGAGAATTGGGCGAATGTATAAGTCTATGTTGCTGGAAAAAGTTTGGTGAATGTATAGATTTAGCTTGCTAAAATTTCATATGTAAGGTACCAATTGTGTGTGTATTATAAGAAGCTTTTTGATCATGGAAATGTTTAAGGATAAGTGTAAAGTATGATTGATAAATTTGGAGTAAATCAACCTATTTTAAAAGGACAAACCTGATTGCAAAATGGTAGTATACAAAGTACGATGTTGAATGGTTAAGAAAGTTGAATAAGGTTTCATACCTGGGAAAAAACAATTGAGCATGCATTGAACATGACATATGTATATGTGTGCACAAATGAATATGTATTTGATTAATCAAATTTGTAATGTGAATTATGTGTGAATTGTATGATTTTAGACACTCAAGTCGAACATCATTCAGACATTGTCGGACCATCTAGGCAATAACATAAATTGGAATGTACTGTGAGTCAACTTAGATGATATCACTAGGATTGATTTATTTCTGTTTCTATTTAATTCCTATATTTTGAACTGGTAATGAATTGATTGTGATTTTTTTTAATGAATTTCGGACTTTAGTGGTCCTAGGAGTTTGATATTCAGGAATGTATTGGAAGTGTTCTATTTGCATCTAAATTATAAATGATATTTGTATACTCAACGAAGGTTGAATGCCGGACTTAGGTCTGATGAATATGATATTCTGTTTGTGCATCATAAATGAATTCTACACATGGCATATTTTGTTATTTGATGCATTTCATAAAATGCATGTTCAGATAAAGGCATTATGATCAGAGTAGCCAGTCTGAAAGAGCCTTAAGCTCTGAATTTTGCACATAGAGCTTTGCTTTGTGATTTCTGTATCTGACTGAGCCCAAAAGGCTAGTATCTGTATCTGTATCTGAAAGGCGCTTGGTCACAAAAAATAATAACAAATCTGGAGTCTCATATGGATTTGCGTTTGTATACTTATGATTATGAAATATATCATCATGAAATCTTTTCTGAAAGTATGATGATTAAATGATATGCCATGATAACGTGATTAATTGGGTTATTCATGTTCTGAAAGAATGTTTGTGAAATTGGTTGATTGTGTGATATTTGTGTATTTGAACTGAGTGAGATCAATTCACTCATTAAGTTTGCAAAACTCATCAAAAATTGCAAAGTGACTTTTTAGGTACGAGACAGGAGACCTAGTTCCTAAGATTGTCTAGAGGAACATTTTGGATTAAGTTATGGTTCAAAAGTCTGTCAGCTGACATCAGAGGAGTTATAGTTTGTAATTTGTATTTTCTTATCATATAGAACTTTTGTATAAGAATTGTAAATATTTGTTTCAATGAATACAGTGTAAACATTTGTCAATGAATAGAATCAAGTGTTAGTATTGTATATTCTTTATGATGCCATTTAAGAGATTATGTTTGCTTTAACATACCATTGTTATAGGATATGTACTTGAATGTCCTTTGGATGTTCGGGTATATATTCTATAGTAGTGGGATGTTACACTATGTTCGAACATCTAAAGTCTTTGCAACAATCTCTGAGTCATCATCTGAACAGATTTCTAAACTGTCTACTGATTCTTCAGCACAATTTGTTGATCTATCATAATTATCCAATGTTCTGATGATGATGCCTAAACCTACTAAAGTTGAACTAGAAATAAGTGAAGCAGAATCCATAGGTACTGAACCTTTCAGACTTGAACCAACACCATAAGCAACACCAGCTCAACCAGCTGCACAGGCTCAAACCAAGCCTACTTCAGGACCTTGGTTTACTTTTGACGATCTACCTCCAAAGAAATGGAGAGATATAATTCATGAATTTGGTGCATAGATAGAGCTACAAATGACTTGACCAAATCATCCTTTACCAGATATTTTTTCTGAGTTTACATCTCGTTTCACTGGTACTTTGCAAGAATGGTGGCAAAGTATTAATAACTATCAAAGACTTTAGTATATCCAAGTCACTACAGCAGCAGCACTTCTTGGAGTAATCCATATAGAATTCATTGGTGACTTTTAGCTTATTGACAAGAATATTTTGCAATGAAATGATGTTCACTTAACAAGCGTGATATTCAGAAGCATTACCAACGAATGATGGAAAGGTACTATCTCTTGAATGGATAGAATGATGTTAATTTGCGATATACTTTTATCTCATCCCTTCCAAATCAACTACAACCGGAACTACAAAGGACCATAGTTTCTTTACAACGAGATATGTCAACTATATCTCTTGAAGAACTCTACCAGCTTGCTTTAGCTTTTCTTGATAAGTTATGTGACCAACATACCTTGTTTAAGAATATCATTAAAGGCGGTCTAGTTATCAAAAAGGCTTGCAAGAAGCCTTATCTTCAAATTAAATGCAAAGATAAAAAGACTTGTGAGTGTCATAGCAAGAAGAAAGCTTATCTTCATCAAGTCTACCATAGAAGAAAGTTCCGCAGACAGATGGAAGGCTACAAGCCTTTGAAAGGAAGAACGATGGTAAAAAGAGAAGATTTGTTTGGTTCTTTAAGAAATCCTTTCATCGATTGAAGCCTGAACGTTGTTTTCTTTGTGGACAACATGGACACTTTGCACGAACCTATCCTCATAAAACAAAGAAGGATGTTAAGTTGTTAAAGCAGATGCAATCAATTCCGCCTATCCATTCTTCCAACAACTTTAAAGAATTAATTGAAGAACAATCTCAAGAAGACGAGGATACAAAGTTTGCTGTTTTAGTCTCCACATCTGAAGATGAAGAATCCTCTGAATCCTCTACTTCTCAAGAGGATGATTCACTATACAAGCTACAACAGACTTGCATGAAAATGCATCGTACACCAGTTCAATGACCTTATGTCCAGATCTAACTCTTTCAACAGGATAAATATATTAAGCCCATAAAAGCTATCGGGTTTATGGATACTTGATCTAGCCATACGATCATGAAGCCCAATATCTTATCTTCAGATGCATGGACTTCTCATGATGAATATTTTACTGCTGTTGATGGTAACTCCTTCAAGATTGGGTTAATCACTAAAAGAAAAATCGGAATTCGATTCTTTCCTCAGTGTACAGTTTGGACTAAAGTTTTTAGAAGCAATCTACTTGGCCCAAACATTCGCATTGGTATGGATACATACAGTAAAGCCTCACCTTTGCAAATCCTACCCACAGGCCTCAGATATCGCTCATTTTTTAGTCTATACACTGCAATAATGAACGTGTTTGAACTTCACAAAGTTCCTACATTCTATTTTGCACTACAAGATAAACTGTTGAAATATTGTCCTGAATCTCATGCACAGTTTTCCCACCCATATCCTCTTTGGAAAAATGCTGACTTTTTCATAAATCTACCTTTTAAGAAAAATCCCCATCACTGTTTCAGAAAACAATGACCAAGATTTATGAGCTTATCATCTACAATGCAATCATTTACATCAATGATATTCTACTATTCTTAAAGAATTATGAGGAACACCAGGCCTTACTACAACAATTCTTGGATCTTACTAAACGGTATAGCATTACGCTTTTAGCTTCAAAAAGCATCATTGGCACTAAAGAAATAGATTTTCTGGGTATGCATTTCAAAGTTGGTTTCCACCAGCTTGATCCACATATTGCATAAGAGTTGTTACATTTTCTTGATGAACATCTCACTGCAAAGCAAATACAACAATTCCTCGAGATTGTTAACTATATTATAGAGTTCATACCACACGTGGAAGTTTACACTTCAAGCTTATCTAAGCTTCTGAAAAAGAATCCACCACCTTGGACAATAGAACAAACTAAGGTTGTCCAGTATCTAAAGCATATTTGTCAGGATCCTCCACCTTTAAAGATTCCTAACACCGGGCAACGTATTGATGCTAGTAACAATCACTGGAGTGCTGACATTTCATCTTTATCCAACTTACTCCGACAAAATCCACCATGGCCTCCAGATACTTTTTCTCACTATAAGTATCCTCTTTTTCTTCAACATAGTATAGTTATAACTCCTTTCTCTTCTAACATTTTTGTCAAGGTATTATGGCTAGTCAACCTCTCTTTGCTTTCACAAAGAAATCTTTTCCTTTTATAGCTAGTATACCTACTAGTGTGTCTGAAGTTGCCTCACTTGCTCGTATAAGTTTGTTTTATTATTTGCTTCTGTTTCTTAGTGAACATAACTCTCTTGGAAGTCCCACAATGTTCAATCTCAAATCACCTTACCTTAATGTGACTTTTCTCCATGATCCTCTTTCTGAAAATACATTATGGTATCTTTGGGCACTCTTTGCCCTTTATGCTTGTACTATCACTATATCTCTGCTTCAGCTCTATCAACATCTCTATTACATAAACAATGGAAGCTCTTTGCTATGGACATTTTTGGAATGGTTTCAACCATTAGACCAATGGAAGCAACAATGTTCCTTTATAATCTCATGACATTTTCTATGGAAAGCTTCTGTTAGACGACAATCTACTTATTGCTTCTTCATCCTCCATCGTTCATATCGAGAAACACATATTGGTGTCCTTTATATAGAACATCGTGTCCAATTTTATCATACATCATTATATTGGCCACGACATCAAAATAATGTACTTCAATCTCTTAGGGATTTTCTCAAAGAGATAAATCACTTTGCCAATACATCAGTCGTTTCCACTACTATTGGACCATATTTCGGTGAATTTATTCCTGGTGAACTAGAAGCACCAGAAGTTGATATCCCAAGTTCCAATAGTCCTAAGTATGTCATAGACGAATCAATCTCAAATAATGCAGGATCTTCTCAGCCGTCTAACTCAATCTTTTACGATGCTCAAGACCCAAATGATAATAACTATAGCCTTAATGAAGATGAGTTAATCAATTCCTACACGAACTTCACACATATGAGCTCAGTCCCAGCAAACGACAAAAGACTTATCAAGTTAATACTGATAGCTCAACTGATCCAAACTCTCCATCTAGTTTTTAGTCATGGCACGAACCAATTCGTGATACATAATGCCTTGGATGCCTTAGATCCTAATTCACATAATAAGACTCGTCTTTTTAGAAGTTTGCTTTTGTTTTTGAGTCTTTTGATGAAAGAGAATCTTTGTGACTCACAAACCACTATTCCAGATTCCACTGGTCCACACAGTCTTGCCACCACCATCATCATTTCACTGTACAACAATGACACATCCACTGGTCCACACAGTCTTGTCCTTCCACACGCGTTTTAAAAATTTTCAAATTTTATTGTTTTATTCTTCCAAGTTTAGAATTATCAAGTATGATACTTTATTTTCTTAAAGAATCTCCCATGCCCCTATCAGTCCTATTATAGATTCTTTCCCTTAATGCCCTTCCTCGAATGGAATTTTACACTAGATATTATGATCAATCTTGTCACGTATTGTATCGAACCAAAACAAATGAACATGTTTAGTTTAATCTCTTTGACATAAAATAAAAGAACATGTTTAGTTTAAAATACATGGAAGATGATAAGGAAATATACTGACAGGACACCGGCACCAGCACCGGCACCACCCATTGGAATTTAAGGTGGAGCTTTGGAGTTTGGACCCATCATCTCTCTTGTCCACATGCTCATATCGCCCCCTCCATTCCAACTCAAGCCATCCTTTTCCGGTTTACTTCTATTATCCCTTTTCCACCTTTCTACCTATCAAATTTTACCGTCTCTACTTAAAGATGATTTTTTCTATATAGTCTAAAAGTCCATTTGGTTGAGCTTTTATCAGTAGAGCTTTTGTCAGTAGAGCTTTTTTAAGAAAAGCTTTTTTTAAAAGCCAGTTGACTGTTTGGTTTTCAATTAAAAAAACAACTTTTTTAAAAGAGCTTCATACAGTAGACTGTTTGGCAACATAAAAATAAAAAGCACTTTTATTAATTTTAACTATATTTTATTTTATAATAAAATTATTTAAACTAAATATTTTTTAAAATATATTAAACCATATGCAAATTACCGTCTTGTATGAAACTTTCGTTAACAATTCATCCATGGGCCCACTCTCCTTGTTGCGAGAAAGCACATACCAACAAAGGTGCCTAGACCAAAGAGGAGGACCAACGTCTCATCGACTATATCCGTGTCCATGGCGAAGGCTGCTGGCGCTCCCTCCCTAAAGCTGCCGGTACGTGTATCATCATCACCACCAACACAGATGGCATTTGTGGTCGTATTAACTAACTTATTTCTATCGCCAAATCTCTCTTCTGATTTGGTTTGCTTCCATTCATTTGTTGTGTAGGGTTGCTTAGATGTGGCAAGAGCTGTAGACTGAGGTGGATAAATTACCTTAGTCCTGACCTTAAAAGAGGGAATTTTATTGAAGAAGAAGATGAGCTCATAATTAAGCTCCACAGCTTGTTAGGGAACAAGTAAGTCTTTTGTTCTTTTATCATTCCTTTTCATGCCAAACAAAAAAATAATTACAGGGGATAGACCTTTCTTCGCTCTGTCAAAAGTACAAAGTTAAAATCTTTCAAATGCGCGAGTTCTTAACACATTTTCTAGGTTTGGGTTTCTAAGGGATTTCGTGGCAGGTGGTCTCTAATCGCCGGAAGATTACCAGGTAGGACTGACAACGAGATAAAAAACTACTGGAACACCCACATCAAGCGTAAACTAATCAACAGAGGCATTGACCCACAAACTCATCGTCCACTTAACGACAACCATTCGACAGTCACTGTGACTACTAAGCCCACCGAATTAGACTTCAAAACCTCATCTGTTCAAGCCATATCAGAAGATATCAATCGTTTAAAATACAAAGATCTCTAAACCACTTTCAAGTCTTTGAAAACCAAGACGTCAGTCGAAGAAAACAATTGCAGCAGCAGTGGGATGACCACTGACGAAGAGCAATAGCTGCTGCAGACGTTCGACGCCTGCGTCAGATGCAGAAACATTAAATTTTAGGACCAAAAAAAATACACAGAAGATGAGAAGATGAGAGGGATATGTGAGCAGAAGAAACAAAACAGAAAGTAACTAATGGTTTTGTTTACGTAAGTGACGGAAACTAATATAAAAAACAGCTTCCTGAAAAAGCTATAACATGGGCTTCTCTGAATAGCTCCAAATTTTAGCTTTTGAAAAAGCTGTATTTTGACTTTTTCAAAAGCTATTTCTATGTAAAAAGTGCTTTTGAAGTTTGCAGCCAAACACCCATTTTTCTTAAAAATAGCTTTTGCGGTGGAAAAAAGTGTTTTTGGAGTCTCCAAAAGTTGAACCAAACATGCACTAAGTCTTTAAAACAATGAACATACTAGCAGGATGCAAATTAACATTGAATCAATAAAATTTATATAAATTAACCTAAAATTGGGGTCAATAAGGAATGATTTGACTTAATTCCAATCAAAACGATAAAGGAATTCATTTGAAACCAAAATAAACTATCTAAAAAATTAATCAAAACAAATCAATTCAAACAAAATTAGTTTGATATGAATGAATTATTAAAATAAAAATAAGTTTAACAACATTCTTTTAATTTATAATAATATAGTATAATATAGTATCTATGTAATGAAATGACTACATATATATGTATGTATATATGTATGTATATACATATATACATATATACATGTATATGTATATATATACGTGAATAGTTTAAATAAAGTAAAAACTATTATATTCAGTACGACAATACTATTAAGTTTATTAATTAATGAATACGAATTTGACATTTTAGACAAACAATGCTCTTTATATTAAAAATGTTAATTATAACAATAAAACAAATAAAAAAATCTCAAATTCTTATTATATTGAAGAATTATTAGTTAATTTCATATTATATCAAAGAATCATTAGTTAATTTTATTAATTTATCTCAAAGTTTTATTTAATATTTAATTATTATCAATTATTGAATTATAAATAACAAATGATTAAATTTGTTTTTATTTTTATTTGAAAAAAGAAGAACGAAATATATAATAATAATAATAATAATAATAATAATAATAATAATAATAATAATAATTTTTTGATTTTCCAAAAAAAAAAACTAACGTTAAATTTACCTGTTTTTGGCATAACGTATGGTATAACACTACTTACTCCCGTATAAAAGAGTACTTCCGCCCTTCACTTATCTGCACTTTTGGATGTGATTGCTTTCCCGATTGCTAACAATCGCCAAAGAACAGAAGAGATGGCAAACAAACCACAATCAAAGCTATTGTCATCTTCCACGAGATTCAGATCTCCAGTTCTCCTCTTCATTCTCTTTCTTGTCACCCTTCCCCTCCTCTTCCTCCTCTTCTCAATCTCCTTCTCCTCCACTTCCTCCACTTACGACAACCCCGGCCGACTCACGCTCCGCCTTGAGACTTCCTTCGTTGCTTCTCTCGAGCGCTTCCTCGCACACAGATCACCTTCGGTCACCGACGACACTGTGAGTGCTGCTGAAGTGACGGAAGAGGATGTCAGGAAATTGGATGATAAAATGTTTGCTGGAGAGAGCGAGAGAGTTCAGGGATCTCCGTACTACCCTCTGGAGTTGCCAATTCGGGTTTATGTGTACGAGATGCCGAGAAAATTCACTTACGATTTACTATGGTTATTTATGAATACTTATAGAGATACTGATAATCTCACCTCCAACGGAAGCCCTGTGCATCGCTTGATCGAACAGGTAAGGTAATTTGCTTCTCTAATTTTTTGTGTTATCAATTATTTATGTGTTATATCTTGCAGCATTCAATAGATTATTGGCTTTGGGCGGATTTGATAGCGCCAGAATCGGAAAGGTTTATCAAAAGTGTAGTGCGAGTTGAGCGACAGGAGGCGGCCGATTTATTCTACATCCCTTTCTTCACAACTATCAGCTTTTTCTTGCTAGAGAAGCAGCAATGCAAGGCTCTTTATAGGGTGTGAGTGCACTTCCTTATTCTTTTAACTTTCCAGGACTTTAATTTAGAGATTTCTATCTTGTAATGAAAATTTGATTTTTGTGCTGCAATATTGAGATTTGATGTTTCGTTGCCAATGGTATAGGAAGTCCTGAATTGGGTGACAGATCAGCCAGCTTGGAAACGATCTGGAGGAAGAGATCATATACTTCCTGTTCATCATCCTTGGTCTTTCAAATCTGTCCGTAGATTCATGAAAAATGCAATCTGGTTGCTACCTGATATGGACTCCACAGGGAATTGGTGAATACTTGACTAAGATGGAGAGTTTCTTGGAGGTCTCTTAATTTATTGTCCACTGTTGGTGCTAACCTCTACTCTTTTTTAGGTACAAGCCAGGACAAGTTTTTCTGGAGAAAGATCTCATTCTTCCTTATGTTCCCAATGTTGATGTATGTGATGCCAAATGCTTGTTGGAAAGTGAATCAAAGAGAAAAATTCTTCTTTTTTTCCGCGGGAGACTTAAAAGAAATGCTGTAAGCTCTTTGGTCTACTTTTTAGGTTTTTTGTTTCTAGTTTGAATATTTATCCGAAATTCTCAGATTTACACAGGATGCTTTATGAGGTTGGAATCTGGATGAAAACATAACGCAACTGCATGTAGTCAATTGCCTTTAGTTTTCTATTATCTATTTGCTGCTTATTAGTTTGCGTCTTTTGTAGTGTTTACTTGGCTTTCCCCTGTAAGGTAGTGCTATAAACAAGCCAAGTCACACCTGATTTGTTTAGAAGGTAAAAGATGTTCAAACTTGATTCAACATGGGCTCGAGCTGACTTTGATCAACAAATAAAATTAACTCTAATATATAGTACTATAAAGATATACGAGTATCCCAGCGAACATTCTCAAGAGTATAACTGAGCCATTAACTGAATGTTCATGAACATAAATGATCCGTAATCTTACCATGTTTAAGTTTGGTTCATTTTTTAAACACGAATAAAATTACAGCTCAAATTCATTTGATTATTTAAGTGAATGAGTTCAAAACAAGCCTTATTGAGCCACATACTAGGCATATGATCGGCCTTGGTTTAGTAGAGCCTGAGCTCAAGGTAAGGTTTCTAAACAAGTATAAGATTTACCATTGTCTTGATTTCATAGAATTTTCTTTCATCAACTTTGGGGCTTGTGCTTGCTTAAGATTTCCAAATGATTATCATTGGAAGAGAATTCTGTATGTAGTTGTTACATCAATTTACTTGCGGATTTTTTACCGAAAGAAACTACAGAAATGGTGATAGTTGTGAAATGAAGCAGCTCGTAGGGTATATGTAGACTCGTAACTGAATGATTATGAATTAGCATTATATTTGTTGTCAACCATTGTACCCCTTAACTGATACAAATGAACATTGTCATTGTTGTTTATCCTTTTTCTTTGAGGATCATGTATGTATTGAAATCTCATATTTACTTTTCGTTTCTTTTATTTTACTTTCTTTTTTAGCTAGAGGACCCATTTTAAGCTACTCTTAAAATCGTCATTTATTGGTAGAAGAGTAATTTCTTCTAAAGTGGGAATTACTTGTCATTGGTTATCTATGTTGGAAGTTTGGTTATTTTGTATGTAGATTCAGCTAGCTTGTAAATTGCTACTTATGGGATTATACATTGACGCACATACTTTTGTAATCTCTTCTATTACAATATGTAACAGGGTGGGAAGATTCGTTCTAGACTTGTGGCAGAGCTAAGTGGTGCCAAGGGTGTGGTTATGGAAGAGGGAACAGCTGGAGAGGGAGGGAAAGCGGCAGCTCAGATTGGCATGAGAAGGTGAACATTTTCTATCTTTTCTCTTTTGCCTAATGCAATTTCCTTATCATCTTCAATTAAATAGTGGATTTGCTTACTCTGTCATCAGGTCCATCTTTTGCCTAAGTCCAGCGGGTGACACTCCATCATCTGCTAGATTATTTGATGCTATTGTTAGTGGGTGCATTCCAGTTATAGTGAGTGATGAGTTGGAGCTTCCATTTGAAGGGATAATCAATTATAAAAAGGTATTTGTACTGTTAAAAATCATGCAGTAAACACCTTTTGCCTTATGGATCTTTTGTAACTCTTAAGTGATTGGACAGATGTAGGTATCATATCTAAACAGTTTTGTTGTAGAATACATCTGAACTTGTTCACATGTTAAGTAGATGCTGGTTACACAAAGCATATCTTTGGCAATTCAATTAAATGAGAAATTAAGCACTCAGCTGTGTTTTGTGAAACATTACAACACTGAAGTTTCATCTGACAAATGCAACTTTACAGAAATGTAGGATCTTATTTTTCTGCTTCTGCTTTACAATAAAATTAATCTTTATGACTGATTAGATCATATTCTAGGATTCAGGTCTTATATTATGGAAAGCATATTTAAATGCTACTATGATCTGTGAGTTAGGAGCTCTTGAGATCTTGTTGCTTTAGGTAATAACCAGGATTAAATTGCTCAAGTTCTCATCATTTTAATCTCATCAATTTTTGGGAGGAAAACAGAGAACTTTTTGATCTGAAATATCATTTGAAACTTGAAAAAGGCCATGTTATTATTGTGGGAAATGACACTATGTTGATATGATTGTGGCCAACTTAAGTTGCGTCTCATGCCAGGTAGAAAGATTGATGATATGTGGTAGGGCTTTGTTTATATTTTTTGCTCAGCTGTTGATTTTCAGTCAATCACGTGGACACTACACTTGGTATCTTGAAAAATAATAATAATCATATGAATATTGAATCATTCCCCAACATGGATAAGAATATCTGACAGCAGTTGCCCTATGTTGAATTTCCTAAGCACCTGATGTTCGTACCATCTATCATGTCTCTACACTTTGTCTTTTGGAGCAGGAAATTAAATAACTTTAGTGCTCATATGGAGTCCGATCTGATTTATCCTAGAAAGAAAGTTGCAATTGTATGTCTAATATGGTGGATTTAATAGTTCATGGTTTACCTTAAAAGGTCTGTCTTGATCAATTAGGCCTACATTGCCTCTCAATGCAGATAGCTATTTTTGTTTCTTCCAATGATGCTGTTCAACCAGGTTGGCTATTGAAATTTTTAGAAAGTATTAGCCCTTCTCAAATCAGGGAAATGCAGAAGAGCCTTGCAAAGGTTTGTCAATTCTATTTTTTTGTTGTTTGTTATAGAAAATTGGACAAATTTGGAGTTCCATTTCCTCACCTACTTTCAAGTAATTCAGACAAGTAACTTTTGACAGAATTCCAACTTTTGTGGTGGCATTGAACTAATTTCAACCAACTTAATATTTTCTGAATTACAATAAATTATAACAATTCCAATACCTGGAACTGAAATCACAAGTTAGTTAGATTTGAAATTGGAATTGCAGTTTCAATTCCATGAATAAAATGCACTTACAAAATTCTTCCGCCTCATAATTGTTTGTATCATTCTTCAGGTTTAAGATGTGTCTCTTAATGTTCTAATAGACAACTACTTTGATCAACATGAGAAATTTTCATACCTGCTCATATTTCTATTCTCATTTGAGGAATTTCCTTTTTGTAATTATGTGCCTTTTGGACCAAGGACCATTCAATATTTAGACACACCCCCCATTTTAAGAAATGAAACGGAAGAGTTTCTCTCATACTGATTCTCTTCCATGGTTCATTAGTATTTACGGTGATTGGTGTTGTTTAATCTGTCATTGAGTCACCTTTCCTGTTTATGTTATTTTATTGTACTGAATTTCTAATTTATGTCAGACAACTGATTCTTTAAACTTGTTTTTCACTTTCAGTATACAAGGCATTTTCTGTATTCCAGTCCAGCTCAGCCCTTGGGACCAGAAGATTTGGTCTGGAGAATGGTTTGTTCATTTCCCAAAAGTTTTGCTCCTGTCTATACTTACTGTATATGCTTGCATTGTATATATGCTCAAACCAAAGTGTGTTGCATAACTTATTTAGATAATGTCTGTTGCTATAACCAGTCGATGCATTTATCATGTTATTGAATGTGCGATAAATTTTCTAGTTGTTGAATAAATTTCTTGGCTCCTATCATTTCGAGGAAGCCCACCTCTGCGCTCTCTCTTTCCTCACCATTCTCTAATCTGTTCCTCTTTCTGCCCGGTTGGAAATTCTGAAGCTAATGTTTTCTTTGGTTGCAAATCTTCCACTAGTGGTTTTGTGGTAAACAGTGTTTTGTTCACTTGCTTCTCTAAATTAAATTTGTTCCCCTTTGCCACGAGTGTCTGTGATCATATGATCCAAAATGGTATTATTGAGTGCATGCTGATGATGGTACTTTGATTGCGGTTTCCTTTAGCAGTTCTTTGGGGATGGTGATAAGGAGGATGATAGCACTACAGATCCTAATAACACCAGGGGTCCTGATAGCACTATGGGTCCTAAACCCATAGTGACTTATGCTA
>JAOQMQ010000007.1:9199584-9211269 GCA_027563845.1 Erythroxylum subrotundum | reverse complement strand
TGCTTGAGGAATTTTCCTACGAGGCTATAGCTATTCTATCAATAAACATACCTTATTCTCATCCATTGCGTATCAGAGGACCCCCAGTATCAGTCAGCCTTTGTGTTGTATGTGATATTTCAAATATATTCAGTTGGAGCTCATGTTACTATTACCAGATAGTCCATTGGTTGACACTAGTGCATTTGTTTTAGCGACGTGGAAGTCTAATGCGCTTCATCAATATTTCTGTTTGTCTGTGTTAGAACTCTAGACTTATAATACTAGAGTTCCTCTATATTATTACTATATATATGTAAAATATTTATCACTACCGAATAGTAGTGCCTAACCAGAGCAGATTTGCTCCTCAGAAGGTTGAATCCTTCTGTCACTCTTCTTCTCACAAGTTTCTGCCTGCCTCTCCCGTCTTCCTTTCCCCCTTTTATAAGCCCCCTCTCTAGGTACATTCTGTAACTAATTAGCCACCTCAGCTGTAACTATTCCCTCGCTCACTGTCCTTCCTCTGGAATAATCCTCTCTCTCTCTCCCGAAGATCCTAACATTGCCTCCTCTTGGAAGAACAACCTTGTCCTCAAGGCTGAAGTGAGGAACCATGGTGCGGCATTCCAGAGCTATATCCCTCTCCTCCTCCGTTTCTGCTTGCAAGGCGATAATTTCTCCAGTCTTAGTCAATGTTTCGTTGTCATCCAGTATCAACAATCGGAGTTGCCGTTCTGGACATTGATGGAGGGGATGAAATTTCTCCCCACATCGGAAGCACAACCCCTTGGCCTTGCGATCCATCAGTTCTTGATATGACAGATGGCGCACCTCTCTATTCCTCCCCGTCGATCCCCCACTGTCTCCTTCGGGCCGTCTGTTGGAGGTCGCCGTGGGTGAAGCTATCGTCTGATGTTGCGCAAGGAACTCGGGTGGAGCCTCTGTGATGTCGCGATTTCTCCTCGTTCCCACGCCACTCTCAAACCGCCCACGACCCGTCGGGTTTGGGGGCTCCAGGTCCCGATGGGTCGGGTTGACCCTAAAAGGGCTCCTTCGGTGCGAAGACCACAGACGCATCCGAGAGCCAAGGCTGTCGACACCCCCAATCTCGCCGTTCAGCTCCTCCTCCACCGCCCTCGCTATCTTCATCAACTGACGCCTATTAGCAGGTCCGAACGTTCGTACCCTTCTCCGAATATTTTCTCTCAGCCCACTCATGAAATACCCCATGAGCTGCTCTTTGGGTAGCCTTTCCACTTGCGACGAAATAAACTCAAAAGCCTCAATATATTCCTCCACCGACTCCGTTTGCTTCAAATCCGACAACTCCTCAAAAGGATTATCAGACATTCTTCCTCCATATCGGTCAATAAGAGCTCGCTTAAACCGCTCCCAACCCAACTCTGGCTCGGTCTCACGCAGAAGGTTAAACCAATGGATGGTGGACCCTTCCATGCTCAGAAGAGCCAGCTTCATTTTGATTGGTTCTGAGGTATTATGAACCTCGAAGTACACCTCCGCTCTCGTAATCCACCCTACTGGGTCTGAACCATCGAACATAGGCAACTCCACCTTGCGGACCGACATCCGATACTCCTCCATAGTGTCCGAGGAATGCTCCATCGGAGTTGATTGTCGCCTTTCACCAGCCATCGTCTGCCCCCTCCCTGAGGCCTCACCACTTCCCTATCCTTCCTCGGGCCGTTTTCCCATCATTTTGCTCATCTCCAGCAGCAAGTTTCGCTGCATCTCTACCATGGTCATTCGCATGGATGACTGCATCTCTTCTACCCCAGCTTCAAGACTGGCCATACGAGATTCCAATAGCTCAACTCTGTCTGACATCTTCGGTGGTATCAAGGTATGTTACTCTGAATTTGTTTTTGTGTTTGTGAAAGTCCTCCGGCAGCTGATCCTCCCTTCCCTTCGAATATCCGGCAGGTCGGACCAATTGTTAGAACTCTAGACTTATAATACTAGAGTTCATCTATATTATTACTATATATATGTAAAATATTTATCACTACCGAATAGTAGTGCCTAACCAGAGCAGATTTGCTCCTCAGAAGGTTGAATCCTTCTGTCACTCTTCTTCTCACAAGTTTCTGCCTGCCTCTCCCGTCTTCCTTCCCCCCTTTTATAAGCCCCCTCTCTAGGTACATTCTGTAACTAATTAGCCACCTCAGCTGTAACTAACTCTTCCCTCGCCCACTGTTCTTCCTCTGGAATAATCCTCTCTCTCTCTCCCGAAGATCCTAACAGTCTGTTCTTTTCTCCTAGACCATAATATGACAAATATGTTGCTATCAGTTCCAATATCTGTTCTTAGATAATGGACCATATCTTACTTTTTAAATGAGGAATACTTGTTCTTCCATCTGTTTTAGTACCCAAAAGCAAAAACTTGTAAATTGTTTATACCATTTCCTAGTGTGTGTTGGCTTACAGCATCAGTCCACTTGCCTCTTCCTACTTGAACATAAACTTAGTAAGTGTTGATTGAGGATGGATTTCCTTTTAGATGTTTGATGTACGAAAAATAGAAGAATTATTATCTAGTAGCTAAATATTACAAAATTATGAATTATGAATGATATTAGGCTGCTGGAATATCAGGTTTTAAGGTTGGATTTTGGCTAGAAATTCTGAAAATTTGGATTTTGTATGGTTAGAATTTTTCTGAAAATTTAGGCTTAGGATTTCAGGATTTAATATGCTAGAAGTTAGGATTTTTGTTGCTGAAATTTTGCAGTAAGCACAAAGAATGGAAGGTAAGAAATTATGAATCACTCCTAAGGTCTAAGAATCCCTCATAGAAGAAGCATCACACCTTCTAGTTGAAAATTTGAATTTGTTAATGGTATATAGTTCTTGAAAGCCTTATTCTAGTACGAAAGGCTTCTTAATAAATTTAAATCCTATTCTAATAAAAAATTTGGAAATCCTAACCAACTAGGATGACATGTGTGAATTAGAATAACATATTTAACTTATTACTACTTCCTATCTAATAAGGAATCCTAACATAATTTAAATTTAATCTCTTATCTTTATTGTCATCTCAATTCCTAATCTTCATCCCACCAAATTAAAGCTTGTGGTTGACTGATTTTTCCTCTTTTATTTCATTTATATACTAAGTTCTTTTGCATTAGTGCTAAATTCGAATTTGAATCTGTTTGTTTTTGTTCCTTCTATAACAAACAGATGGCTGGTAAATTGATGAATATCAAGCTTCACATAAGGAGATCCCAGCGGGTGGTGAAGGAATCTAGAAGTGTATGCACATGTGATTGCAAGCGAGCTAACAGTTCGAGTTCCATTTCCCTATAGAAAAGAGTTCCTACTTCCTATCACATTTTATGCACTTCTACTGTTGGTAGAGTCCACGCTGTTAACGCTTCAGTACTGAACTATGCGAACTTGAAACATCAGCGATTTGTGGTCTGACCTTTCCTGCCTGATTGGATCTTCTGCTACTTGATTCACCAATTAGATGTATATTGTTTATTATAAGCGACCATCGACTAGTAGAGCATTTCTGTTTTAACTTGTACGGTTCAATTTTTCTTAGGCTTGAGGTTGAATATGTGATTGGATTTGAATTAAAGAACATTGTTGTTGCCAGACATTTATGGGAAAGTGATTTGTTTTTTATTTATTTTATTGATCAATTTGGAGACGGCTTTAATCGCCTAAATAATCCTTTAGTTCAAGAAGTTAGTCAAGTGCTTGTTAAAATCATAAGGCGCTGGTGATTTGTGATCGACCAAATTTAGCAAGAGCATGAGAGGACGTATCCCTCTGCAGAACCGGCCGGCTTTTAAACAACTGATTTGCCGTTGGCTCGCCAGTGATTGGTGTTGTCTGATATTTGACGAGAAAGTTGAGCGCTGATATAATGGGCTCAAATAATGCCCCTATCTACAACGTGTTGTGTCGGAAATTCATACGCAGTCTCTTAACGTGAATAGTAAAATAAATAAATTTTGAATGATCTTTTCAACTAATAGCATTTTAACTCATATAATATAATCATATTAAAGCATACATATAAAAGAGTACTAATACTTAATAGCTCTTACGCTTTTTTTCTCATGACTTTTCCTTTCAAAGTAATTATAACACCTTGAGGCAGTTTTCATTTCTGGTATGGTAGTTTTAACATCATGTACTCACTCTACTCCTTGAACTTCAGTTACTCTAGCTTCTTTGTAATTAAACACAAAACTCACCCCCCTTTCCTGTAGCTCCTCTACCTTAGGCCTCGTCTTTGGGAGAGAAGTGATCAAGAATTTTTGGGCATCAAGGTGGTTGGAGATGCGTCTCTAGATGTTAACCTAAGTTACACCCCCTTCCTTAGTTAAAAATGGCAAGCTTGTGGCCCCTCCTTTACAAGTTCTTTAAACTAGTGTAGACAAGTGGATTAAAACTCTAGTAAGATTCTTCCTTAATAATAGATCATCTTAATTTTATCACAATGCACCAATGGGATATGAAGCACTAAAAGTAAAAAAGCCTCGAGGAAATCATAACTAGTGAACAGGATTACTTAAATTTTTAGTCAGCTTAATGCGTGGAAGTAACAAAGCTATGGAGCAAGGGTTTAGCACATCAATAACAATACGATTTTTCTACTTAAATGGAGACCTGGCGTAGACATGGAGAAAATGATCATAGAGCACATCCTATTATGGTTGAAATTTCATAAAACCCTACTCAAGTATTAGTTTATGTTGGGATTAAGCTATTTGACTAGCTTCATTAGAAGGCCACTTTGTTTTGATGAAGCAAAAAAATAAAAATAAAAAATAAAACGAATTGGGTAAGCTAGAGGATACAAGTAAGTTAAAATGAAGGAAACACTTCCTGAAAAGATCTCAATTTTGAAGCTTAAAATTAATTATGAAATGATAGAATCAGAAATAAGAGCCAGCTATTAGTGGAGACCTGATCGGGACCAAAAAAAGATGTAACGGAAACCAATTAAAAGATAATTCCAAAATGGTGATTATGAAGAGTTTTCAAGCATTGATAAGAAAGGATCTTAAGGTCGACCTGAAATTAATCCTTAACATATTAACGATCAACTCAACCCAAAAGTTTAATTGTCATAAGAAGAGATACATAACCTTTCAAAAAAAGAAAAGAAAAGAAGAGATACATAATTCTTATACAACTAGACATAATGTAACTATACCAGATGATGAAAAAATGATCAACTTCGAGGGTCAAATAAATCCCAATCATAATTTATAAGCATAAATTCTAATGAAGAAATCTAGGAGGTTGGCAATAGCTTCAAGGAACAACCAACAAAGACCTTATTTGAAAATTTAAAAGAGGAACCAAGCTTTAATAAAGAGCTAGAAATGCAAGAAGAAACGAAATTTACCTCAACTAGTAGGAGATCCAAAAGAAAGGGAAAATACAAGGCATTGGTCAATAGACTAGTCCATTAGTTGCATAGAATATTAGAGGACTAAATTGCCCTAAGAAACAAAAGGTCCTATATAGATGAATAGTTGATTATATTTTAACTCCATATTTGATGTATTTTGCTTGATATTTGATACTTATATTGTATATTTGGTACTTAATATGCTTCAAGTGTGTTTACAAGTGATAATTACCTACGTAGACTTAAAGGAGAAGAATTCAAACGAAAACGCGACATAAAGCTTATTTCTATTGAATTGGCAACCTGACCACTGGAGCTTTACATGGACATATATGAGGCATGTAAGATCTAAATGAGGTAATCCAAAAGCTCAAATTCAAGCCAACATCCTGGTACATAATTCATATCTAGAACCTGAGGCCCAAAAATATTGTTTTGAGGCGCTAAAAAGGATAAGAAGGAGATACAAAGTCTGTCTCAACCAAGTCTAACATTCCCGTGATTTTTGGGCCATAACTTTAGCTATGGGGTTTTTTTTAAGAAAGAGGATCCGTTGGAAAGCTAAGAAGTAGAACTATAATTTATATGAAGACATCGTGACCTAAATATGAGAATAAGATTGCACGATCATGCAGAAGTGCATACCCGTGCATTTTTGTGATTTCTAGCCAATTCTGATTATGCACGGTCATATGCACGCTTGTTCACACAACCGTGCATCCCCCAGAAACCCTAATTTTTGAGATAAACAGATGTTTTCAGGACATATTGAAGGGAGGCAACCAGGGGAGACTTTGGAAGGTGATTTCCAGATGCGGAATCGTCCTCTAGGTTTGATTTTGATCCAGAGAAGTAGAAAACAAGAAGAAATCATCGAAAGATCCATTGGAATACAAGATCAAGTTTTTGGTGCCATTTTTGGGGACTTTGATATTAGGAAAGCCTAAATGTTGTTACTCTAGCCATTTTTATTTTTATTTTTATTTTATATTTATTTTCTTTTATTGTTTTTTATTGTATTTGTGGCTTATTAATTTAATTATCTTTTGAATTTATCTACTTAATCTTGAGTTTGTGGTTTGTTGTAGGAATTACGATTCATTGTCATAGCCATAACTTATAATAGAAGGAAGGAATAGAAGCATTTTTTTTTGGAAGCTAGAATATGTCTTCGCGATCTACATCATCTCAAATTATAGATGACAATCCCATAATCCTCGTAAAGATTTTCTAGTTTACTTAACGCTAATAGTGGGATCATTTTGGAGAACTCCTTGGTGATGTCAACTAGTACACATAAATAAGCATAGCTTACCCTCCTCAAGCTTACTTTTACTTCATTAATGCATAACAGTTTGCTTATATAGCTTCATATAAAGAACCCCAAGAGAGTTGTCTCCCATTTTGTTGTTCCTTCTATTAGAATTTCAATCTTTGTTGCCACTCTGATATTCACCTATGAAGATCTTAAAGGACAATTGTGGAGCTTAAGTGATAGTGAGAAATCAAGTACTTGCTTTCAAGACCTCCAGACATTGCTATTAACTAAAGGACTTTAGCTAGGGACTTAGTTCCCGAGGATCAAGCCGAGGGGGGACAGAAGAAGGGAAACAACATGGTAACTATGAAAATAGGATTTATAAGTGTCTAAGTATAGGGATGATCAATATATTTATAGTTTTTTTAGGTAAAGGAAAGTGGTCAAACAATGGAGGGAAGTTCTCCTTTACCAGGGGGAGGTACTTGACATTGCATTTAAATAGAAAAAAATATTGATTGTAGTTAATAACCATGCGAAGATGAATTCCTACAAGAACAAGTTGGTTAGAAGGATAGGCCGAAAGGAGCTTAAGGACTGCGAGTAGTACGAGTAAGAGGGGAGCAGGAGTTGAAGAGTGGAGAATAGTGGAAAGATTAAGTGAGAGAGTGTGAAGAAGGAATCATCTTGAGTGAATCGCCATAACTTAAGTGTTTTGAGACTAATTTCATACAAGTCATGTAGGAGAAAACTAGAGTAATAGCTCCTCTCTTTAGCCATTGACACCCTAAACTCTTCAATTCATTTTTTATTATAATTATCCTAAAAAAATTTATTCATTAAATATCAAATCATTTAATCATCAATAAAATAGAAAAATAAAAGTTATTCGAAATTTTATAGCCTTCATACAAAAAATTTATAAGAAATCTCAAGACTTAGAACACGAGTGACCAAGAAAAATCTTCCATAAAGTTGTTTAATTGAAAAACATTCTAGATTTAGAGAAAACTTTAATAAGGCAATTGATATTTAAAATTCGCGATAATATTGCAATAAAAAAGAGAAAGTGATTAAATTTTCTTGTCGATTGAGGTTAAGGTTAAAGGAAATAGGAAGGGAGGCCATTTTCATAGAGTTAGAGAAAGAAAAAGGCATTAATCGAGTTGGTCTAAGTTAGTCAGACTGTTTAACAAAAGCTCAACTTGACTGGTTATTTTACTTTAACATTCAACACAAGGTAAAGGAAATAGGAAGGCAGACTATATTCATAGAGTTAGACAAGGAAAAAGACATTAGTCAAGACTATTTAACAAAAAACTCAACTTTACAAGATATTTTAGTTTAATTTTCAACAAAATTTGCAAATAGGAAGGGAGGCTATTTTCATAAAGAAAGAGAAAGACATTAATGGAGTTGGTGTAAGTTAGTAGACTATTTAAAAAAAAAAACTCAACTATTTTATTTTAATTCTCAACACAGTTTGACCCGATTTGAATATGCTAAAAATTAAGAATAAGAAATAAAAAGGTAGAGGTACTTGATGAGCATTCAACCACAAATTCCATGCAGCCACGCATGCATGTCCTGATAGTAGACTAGATACACAAATCTCCCAACTTCAAGGAGAAATTATTTTATAGTAAGCAGTAGCGGCAGATAAGTACATATCTATTTTAATCATGCCATGCCTTGGAGAGGTCATAGTAGAACAAATCTCCAAGGAGAAATTATTTTATAGTAAGCAGTAGCTCCGGATTAGTACATATCCATTTTAATCATGCCTTGGAGAGGTTATCACCCACCTCCTTGGCAAAACCTTCGACAAAGTCAAAGTATTCGTGGGGCACAGGATCATCTTCATTTATTTTCTCATATTCATGAATTATCTTCACATAGCTAGCTGTTTCATTTTTTGGGGTAGCTTGGAAGGTAGTCTTCCAGGTCTTAGACTTTCTTAGGAGATCACCATCCAATGCTGTAAGAATCAGCGTCTTGTTCGCTTTGTCCATTTGGGTCCTCGCCTTGTAAATCTCAGCCTTCCCATCTGTTCATGTTCACAAATATAACGGTCTTAACATCACATCAAGAACATTTGAACCCAAAAACCATAATAATTGAGTGAGATGTAAATCCTCTCTTCGTTTTTTACACAAAGTTGTGTTGAAAACATTTATTGAACCCATGATAGAGATGGGATCGTAAGTCTCCCAAATATATATGAATTTACTTATAAATCATAGTCAATGATAAATATGCATAGACTATTTCTGGAAACTAGAAGACAAGAACTTACTCAAGTTATAGTTCCAGGTTTTTACGGAGTCATTAGAACTCCAATCACCTGCAACTAGCTCAACGCTTGTCAACTTATCAGTAACTTTAGGAAGACGGTAAGCCTCGCTGGACATGATTTTGCAGAAATCTTCAGCAGAATTTTTGATCTCGATCACCTTCTCGTGCTTGTGAATTTGAGCCATATCTGTATTACACAATTAAGGTTGAAGTGCACATGTATGGCTTGTGCCTTTATATAGAGGTAGCAAGTACCAAAAGCTTCTGACCGTTATTTATTCCTTCAATATTCTACAACTTTATCCAAGAATCCCTATCTAATACCAAAAACTTTTACCCAAAGGCTTGAAATCATGTACGCCTAACAATAGGTAATGGTCATTTTGATGATGGACGAATAAAAAGAATTTTTGATTGGAATGTCATTATTACAAACGACTTGTTAACTATCAAATATGAACTTAAATACTTCAATAACAAATATTAGTTAATGGAGAAATTGAATTACTTGGGAAAATCATTTCTCTGCACGTTCATGTTTGAGTCTTTGAGAGGGTGTTTTGAGCTATTGTTTACTAAATTTTACTCGCGTTTTATGAAAGAATGAAGACTTAATCGATCTTCATATTCTCACTTAAATTCTTGCTCCTAAATTTGTTTACTTATAAATAATTACTAAGTTCTATTATTTTAAGGTTCAATCAACTTTTAACTATATTTTTGCTGACATTATCATTTTCCCTATAATATAAAATATGAAAATATAAACATATAAAAATGAAATGTAAAAATGCTACATAAAAATATAATTAACAATCTTAACTTCAATAGCACTAAAATATTATGAGTATTGGAAGTTAATAAAATATGAATTTCATTAAAAAAAAAATTTGTAAACCAAAAAAAGTTGTTTTTAGAACAAAACTAAGTCTACAAATGTACTTCAAACTTATAGAAAAATATATTTTGAAGCTGAAGGAGACAGATGGGTATTTTATATCTCCTTATTTTATCTTGTCTCATGCATTTAGAATGAGAAAAAAAGAGTTTTTTTTCAATATCAACTTAAATTAAACATAATTCTTCATATTACCTTATGACAAAGTTAGAGTGCATCTCTATTTATTCATAACCAAGCGTAAAATTAGCTTCAATATTAAAAGTAGCAAATTAGATAAAATTTTAAAAAGAATTAGTTCCACATAGAAAGTTTTTGGTATTAACGAAATGTGTGAAAACTTTTAAAAATAAATAACTTATATTACAGATAAAGTACAAAATCATTGTCTTAGTATATCCATATGTCTCAATCTTACTTGGGATGTACCACCAATACATTATAAGGAGATGATAGCCTTATGTCAAAGCTTCCATCTACTTCTCTTTTCAGTACTTAAGTTTTCATAATGATTCCTAGCTAGGGCAAGTAAACTAATATGTGAAAGGGCCCTCTAGTAAATAATTTCCACTTATGTTGGTGATGCACCATGTAATATCTTATTTCTTTCATGTAAGATATTTTGTAATCCCAATAAATAGTAAATATTTCATAAGTTTACAAAAAAAAAAATTTCATAATTGAATTTCTTATATGTTGCTAAAATTTTAAAAATCATTAGATAATTCTATATAAATTTTAATTTTATTAAAATATGATACTTTAATTACTAATCATGAGATATTATCTATCATTTAAATATAATACATCACTCAATTCGAGAAGGTTCTCAATCATACAAAATAGGGGAATGTTTTCCCAAAATATAGCTGCAAGTTATGGCTAGTGTGAGAAGGTTTCTTCTCTCACAAGTTTGTCTCCTCTATCAAGCAACTACTCTCTACCTTGCACTTGATTATGCTTCTTGATCTTTGTCTTTTTCCATTTTTTTCTCCTTTGACCATCCTTCCTTCTCTATTTTAACATACTTCTTTACTTCTCTCATGTTTGACTTGCTTCCTCTAGCTTCAAGTTATGGCTAGCGTGAGAAGGTCTCTTCTTTTACTACTTTGTCTCTTCTATTAAGCAACTACTTACTACCTTCCACTTGATTATGTTTCTTGATCTTTGTCCTTTTTTAGTTTTTTTCCCTTTCCCCTCTTTCCATCTCTATTTTAACTTGCTTCTTTCCTTCTATCTTGTCTAGTTTTCTTCCTCCTTTCATTTTCTAACTTCTTTACTATTTTCCAACATTCTATTCTCTTACCCTCTTCATTTTTATCTACTTAGCTCCTTTTTTAACCATATCCCTCATCACTTCTATATCCATACATTCTCTAAACTGAGAAAGTTGCCATAACCACTATACTAGAGCGCTTAAAGCTTACAACTCATTGCTAAAACAAAAATCAAGAATTAATATTGTAGTTACTTCTCTAAATTCATCTTCACTAGAAGAAAGGTTAACAAAATCATGGACTTTGTCAAAGATAATGGTAAGAGAATCTAAAACCACAAGGATATTAAAAAAAAGGCCTTCTTCTACCTTTAAGAAATCATAGATCTCTCTAATAAGACCTACTCTTCTTTATAGCAACTCTCCTTTTTAATTCCTTATTAGGTCCATAAACTCTAGTGATATAGAGTGTTATCTAAAGAGCATCATCTTTAGCAAAGCTCCTAGTCTTGATGGTTTGACTACTTTCTTCTGTTGGATCGGAAAATGAAAACATGTTTTGTTTGGAAAAACGGTAGATTTCAAAACTTTTAAGAAATCATTACTTGCAGCGGAAGCAACAAATCCAAATCAAC
>JAOQMQ010000007.1:9185382-9196304 GCA_027563845.1 Erythroxylum subrotundum | reverse complement strand
GCAATGGAATTTAACTTTTATTCCAAAAATGGAATGCACTTTGCCAATAGTGCCTTTACTTCAAAGAATCTGGATCCAACTTTTATTGTAATACGCACTTTAAACCATCAAAGCAAAAGTTCCAATTTAGAAAAACATTTAAAAAACAAAGGAAAAGATTTTGAAACCACTGTGGAGAACATCGATAATGTTATTGTTTGTTAATTATAAAAATTTACTTATCTTTGTAATAATAGTAAGTTAAAAAATGTGTTTATTATGAAATAAATTAAAACACTATTATTATTAAATTATTTTTCTTTAAGAAATATATTTTTGTTTATAACAACATTAGTAATGAATGTATCACGGGGTAGACATGTTGGTTTAGAGACTTTAGTATTATCAAAAATTCAAGTATGTATTTTGACGTAATTAAGATTAAAATTGTAATATTTAAACAAGTGTTCATTATAGATAATTTTATAAAATTCTCTCACTAAACAACTGTCCCAGCAATAGCGTGATCATTATATGAAGATATGGTATAAGATACTTAGATAATTGTATAAATGGGAGATTATTGGATTATGCCTTACAACCAATTGGTTTGTTGTAATTTAGTAATAAAATAATTGAAATACATTCTTCATCTTATACATATTCAAATGTATATGATAAAGTTCATGTAGTAAATATACATTGGTAATAAAATTATAATGAGAACATAATTAATAGATATTTATATTGCATTCATGTATCATCCCTAAATTGTTCGTAATCATTGTTATGTTGAAACAAGACACTAATAGAGCATAAAAGACTAATATACGTTGTATTTTCCTTATGAAAGAAGTAGTCTATCTCATTGACTAAAGCATAGAGATTTTAAAACAAATATGTGAGTGCTTGTTACATAATAAATTTACTAATATTGACCCCATATGAGAAATTCATTTGAACCATTACTCACATATTTACTAATGGATGTTTATTACTAGTTATTGGATGTAGCATGAACTATATGGAAGTACTTTAATGATCAATGTATGATTTATCACCCTAAAGTAATTAGGGAGAGTGTTATATTATACTCGATTAGTATTGATTTGAAAAATCCTTGGTTAAGGTGGAATGATATTTTGTAAATAGTTTACAAATGTCATAAATTGAATTAATAGCTAATAATGAAGAACTAACATGATTGGGCGCAAAATATAGTAGACGTTAATTTCATGCTCTATATTTAATTATAAAATTATATGATGAAAGCATTGAATTGTATGAAATAATCATGTACGAAAAGGTTATTTAAAACCATTTCAATATTCATAAATATTTAGGTGATCATGTACATGTTGCTAAATGCCAATCTTGATCTATAGATATAAAATATTTAATTAGAGAATTAAAGATAAATTAAAGGAGTTTAGTTTATCTAATCCTAAATATGATTTAGGGTTATAATTTGCCTCCATTGACAACATATTTGAGAACCTAATACATCATACATAAAGAACATGTTGAAAAGAGGAAAAGTGATTTAATCAAGTAGGACTTAATAAAGTTTCAGAAAGATATTAGATCTTATTAAGGCATAATTGGTATTTAATTTTAATTATTTATAATTTTAATTAAAATTCAATTATGTCAATTTCAACTAAATTTTAATTGAAAATTACTAAAATTTCTAAAACCTATAATAAATAGGCTTAAGTTCTGAGGGAGCTAGTACTCCTTGCCTACCCTCTCTATAACAGTTGTAGAGTTCTTTCAACTCGTTGCAGCATCTTGATTTTCAAAAATCTGAAAAAATTTTAAATCATAATTCAAGCACTTTGGTTTCCATAAAACCGAAACTTTGCTAATACACCAAAAGATACACCGAAACCATTACCTATTCTTCTCTTCGATCTATGGTTACTCCGTATTCAATATTACAGAATTTTGTACATTACAAACTCAATGAAAACAAAAAAAATGAAACCAAGGAGTAAACATGACGATGATAGGTCACCCTCCTTGTTACAAACCAAACGAATATGGACAACCAAAAGAGAAAAGCATACACATATATATTTCTATCACATAAAAATATGCAGCATACAGAATTTAATTGCCAACTCATGCATCACATATAGGAACTGAAATCATGCATAATAAAATGGCTCTGATACCAATTGTTGGATCGAAACAAAAGCATACAAGATTTGGCTAAAACGGTAAATTTCAAAACTTTTTCGAAATCAAAACGCAGCGAAAATAACATAACCAAATCAACATGTTTCAGCCACACATGATACGGTATGAGGAAAATAATTTACATAAGAACAAGGTGGTAGAAATATACTAACTCCTTGCTACAGCTTTGACTCCTCACTTTTGTATCCTCTCTGAATCCTTGCTATAGCTTTAACTCTTTTGTATTCTTTCCTTTTTCAATGTATCCTCTCATTGTTGTTGTATCATCGACCAATTTGATCTACCACTTGTTCTTGTTTGGACAACTTGGTTAACAAGATCCTTTGGTGGGAAAGGAGAAAAAATATTTTGAGGAGATTTTTCTCAGAAGAAAGAAGCCAAAAATGAGACTCTTCTCATTCAAGTTTCGGCTATCCTTGCATGAGAGGAGAGAGTGAGTCAAAAATACAAGAACACTACTTACTCTCCCTTGTCCATTTCAGTTATCATAAAAGAAAGAAGTGACGTGCATCCAATGCATCACTTCATTCTTTAATCAATCATAAAGAAGCCAATAAATGAGACTCTTCTCATTTGTTTAAGATGGTTATATGAAAAAACCAATAACCTAAATGAGACCTTCTCATTTTCGGTTATGGATGAAAGAAGGAAGAGAGAGTACATCAATGCATCTCTTCCTGTCTTTAATCAAATGAATGCTAAAAGGTTACATTACATGCCATCATTAAAAGACAACCATTAACCATTTAATGATAAGATCATTGCTTCATTTAATGATGATAAAGCATGATAAAAACCATCTTTAATTTAGCAATTCAATGCTAAATATGCAGCTGCACATTTAGGTATAAAAAACCGAAATATGACCTCCATCTTTCTTTAATAACTTTGTTTCAATTTAAATAATCTAATTAATCAAATCAAACTAAAGTCAAGCCCAATATTAAATGTTCATTTAGGCTTCTAATTAAAGTAAGCCTAACATTCAATCATTGGCTTTAAAGCCTTTATTTATATTTCTTACTTTGCTTGATAACCTTCCTAGAAGCCAAATGGGGAATCTAATCAGACTTATATAATTCAAGCTCCAATAAACCCGGAATTAATGTAATCTCTTTAGAATTAATTCCAGCTTATTAACCAAATGTCATTCCACTAAAAACAATTGGTTGAACTCTTGAATTACTAAATATTATGAGAATATATGTTTCAAATAAGATGTCCAATTGCAAACTTTATTATGAACCATATTATAGCCATCCACACAATAATGGGTAAAATTATCGTTTTGCCTTTATGTTAGTTTTTCCATCAAGATCTCCCGTTTTACTTTATATGGTAATTAACACACAAGATCTCATCTTGGTGTTAAGATTTGATGGGTAGCTAGTCCATCAAACTACTGGTGTCAGTTTAATCACCAAACTCCGTAAAACATCTAGAAGTGATAATATTTGAGTGAATGTTCCCTGATAATATTTCAATTAATAATTCCAACATGCAGATACTGGATTGATACTCTATAAAAATCCATTCCGATCATATCAAGAATTATAATGAAACACATATGACTTAACCACTCATCAAGATTGTGGTTCGTAATAAAAGAATGTTAAGGTGTATGTTTTAAGATTAAAGTAACAACCCACTTTATTCTTTAAAAACATACTTGATTTCAGATTCAGTTAATAGTGCCATTATTGATAGTCAACTACTATCATGATATAAAACTCGTCATTCCCTTAAAGCAAACTCTTTTACTTACACAGAGATAAATTGCAGCACTACAGTCTAAACCATAATCAAGCGACCAACTTGATTATTCAACTGTGAATCAACTAGTTTAGATTATAATATACATGTTTCCCATATATATCCATATATATGTATATTACTTACAAAAGAATCTTGATACCTTATGACTAGATATATAATGCTCATACAATTAAAACCAAACTCTTTTATTTTATTAATAATAAATATTTTCATTACAAAAGTAACCGGAAGAAAATTAAGTTATATGTAAATACAATTGCTTTCCAGGGTACTATATTTATATAACTCCAATAATAAACACCTATAAACACACTAAAACACCTATCAAAACATTGTATAAACTACACCCATCACTTAGGACTGAACCATTACTTAACTATTTATATTAGGTTTTATATTTTAAGCATAAAGAACACATAAAACATGTTTTTCTTATTTATTTCTTCTTTATTCATTTCTAAAAAAACATAACAATAGTCTCAAAAGACCTAAACATTCATGTTCTTGTAATTAAATTATATGACTCAAATTTTAATGACTTAATTTACTAAAGAAAATTTTTTTATGGTCTATATATCACTCAATCTTAATCCCAACATTTGAATACTCAAATTCATGAACTATTAGATCCTCTAACAAAAAAGCATAAGTTCTTCCTAAGACTAAAATCTTACACATTAAGATCTGTAAATTCTATTAATTTATAGACCTATCATGAAATGCTTAAGAGTGAATCCCTAATGTACATTTTTTTTACTCTAAATTTCCTATAAAAACATAATTCTTGAAACCCCCAATTATTTAACAATTAAAAATGGAAAAAATGTATTCAACAATTTACAGCATTCATACCAAAGATTTTATAAGAAATCTCAAGACCTGCAACATGAGTGATCAAGAAAAATATTATGTAAAGTTCTTCTACTTCAAATATTTTAGATATAGAGAAAATGTAGTAAGTTATTCCATAATAGTGTTACTTGATTAGGGAATAAACATTTTATATAATTTAGAAGAAGTTTTATTGTATCTCAAATTTTCAAAGAATTGGAGACGATTATAAGGAAATGCATAAAGAAAACAAAATCTATTATCGAATATGACCATATGTCAACCATATTTCACTTAAAAAAATTTTAGATAAAGACAATGTCTAAAACATAGGCTAAAGGGATGCCTTATAGTGGAGTAAAAAGTTTTCAAGAGATACATGGCGTAAGAGATACATGTATCTCATCCTATATACCTCTTGAAGATGTTAAAAAAATTACAAAGCCTAAAACACTAACTCATCAAATTACGTATCCATCACTAAGAAAAATAGAAAGATATATGACCTATACCCTAGAATATGTCTTATTGATGAAGTTAAGGGCCTCAATTAAATATTTAGCTTTGAGTAAGGTTTATTTAGTATAAAAAGATTAATTAGGTTTCATCTTATCTATTTAACTATATTTAGGGAGAGATTGGAATTAATTATATTGATGAATATTCAAAGTATAAATATTTTATTCATAAATTAGTGATTTATAAACAATTCCAATATAGAGGTAAACTATTGTATTCTTTTTTAATCTACTTTTTTTCTTGATTATATTTTTATAACTATTCCACTATAATAAAATGACCTAAATTGTGTTAAATAAAATGACATCATTGGAAGACTTCGATTAGATTTGCTATACATTGAAATGGTATCATCTTGTTATATAAGCAAAATGACACCATTTCATATGCTGGTCATCTCAGGCTATCGATTTATATCCTCTCAGGCTATATTATGCATGATTTCGGTTCCTATATGTGATGCATGGGTTGGCAATTAAATTTTGTATGCTGCATATTTTTAAGTGGTAGAAATATATATGTGTATGTTTTTCTCTTTTGGTTGTTCATAGCATATAGTTTTATCTTGTAAGTTTTCTTCATTTGGTATGTAACAAGGAGGGTAGCCTATCATCGTCATGTTTACTCCTTGGTTTCATTTTTCTATTTTCATTGAGTTTGTAATGTACAAAGTCCTATAATATTTAAGATGGAGTAACCATGGATTAAAGAGAAGAATAGGTAATGGTTTCGGTGTATCCTTTAGTGTAATAGCAAAGTTTCAGTTTTGTGAAAACCAAAGTGCTGGAATTATGTTTTAGCAAATTTTCGGTTTTGTGAAAACCAAGGTGCTGGAATGAGTTAAAAGAACTCTACAACTATTATAGAGAGGGTATGCAAGGAGTGCTAGCTCCCTTAGAACTTAAGCCTATTTATTATAGGTTCTAGAAATTTTAGTAATTTTTAATTAAAATTTAATTGAAATTGACATAATTGAATTTTAATTAAAATTATAAATAATTATAATTCAGTACCAATTACTCCTTAATAAGATCTAATATCTCATATTGATCATTATTTATTAAATATCTCATATTTAATCATAAAGTTTCTCAAACTTTATTAAGTCCAACTTGATTAAATCATTTTTTCTTTTTTCAACATGTTCTTTATGTATGACGTATTAGGTTCTCTAATATGTTGTCAATGGAGGCAAAGTATAACCCTAAATCATATTTAGGATTAGATAAACTAAACTCCTTTAATTTATCTATAATTCTCTAATTAAATATTTTATATCTATAGATCAAGATTGACATTTAGCAATACTTTATGATCACCTAAACATTTATGAATATTGAAATGGTTTTAACTAACCTTTCCGTACATAATTTTTTCATACAATTCAATGCTTTCATCATATAATTTTACAATTAAATATAGAACATGAAATTAATGTCTACTATATTTTGAGTCCAATCATGTTAGTTCTCCATTATTAGCTATTAATTCAATTTATGATATTTGTAAACTATTTACAAAATACCATTCCAACTTAACTAAGGATTTTTCGAATCAATAATAATTGAGTAGAATATAACACTCTCCCTAATTATTTTAGGGTGATAAATCATACATTGATCATTCAAGTACTTCTATATAGTTCATGCTGCATCTAATGACCAGTGAATGAGCTATCTTTGCCTAGAGAATGTTATAAGTAGTATCAAAATATAGCAACCCCTATACAAGGTGACTTTGGAGAGCTTAAGGCGAAGGATCCCTTATACAATTACCATATTGAGAATTTTTAATAAACATGTGAGTAATGTTTCAAATGAATTTCTCATATGGGGTCAATATTAGTAAATTTATTATGTAACAAGCACCCACACGTTTTTTTTAAAATCCCTATACTTTAGTCAATGAGATTGACTACTTCCTTCATAAGGAAAACACAACGTATGTTAATCTTTTTATGCTCTACTAATGTCTAGTTTCAAAAGAACAATGACTGTAAACAATTTAGGGGTAATACATGAATGCAATATAAATATTATAATTATGTTCACATCATAATTTCATTAGCAATGTATATTTACTACATAGAGTTTATCATATACATTTGATTATGTATAAGATAAAGAATGTATTTCAGTTATTTTATCACTAAACTACAATTAATCAATTGGCTGGGTATAAACCAATAATCTGCCACTTACACTAAGTCAATTATCTAAGTATCTTATACCATATCTCCATATAATGATCATGCTATTACTGGGACAGTTGTTTTGTGAGAGAATTCTATAAGATTGTCTATAATAAGCACTTGTTTAAATATTACAATTTTAATTTTAATTACGTAAAAATACATACTTGAATTTTTTATAAGAGTAGAGTCTCTAAACCAACATGCCTACCACGTGATACATTCATTACTAATGTTGTTATAAACAAGAAATCTATTTCTTAAATAAAAATAATTTAATAATAATAGTGTTTTAATTTATTTCATAATAAGCACATTTTTTAAACTTATTATTATTACACATATAAGTAAATTTTTATATTTAAAATATCTTTTATCCTAAATTATACAAATTTAATTAAGTCTAAGAAATATTGATATCATTTGAAATATACAAAATCTTTTATTGATGGATTTGAAATTAAAAGATCTCTATTTTTACTATATATATATGTTTTTGTAAAATAAATTTAATTATTTTTGTGTTAAAACCTTAATGGATATAATAGGACATTGTGTAAATTGCCGGACAAATTATCATAATTAACAAACAATACCATTATCGATGTTCTCCACAGTGGTTTCAAAATCTTTTCCTTTGTTTTTTTTAATGTTTTTCTAAATTGAAAATGTACCTGTATTGGAACTTAAAGTGGGCATTACAATAAAAGTTGGATCCAGATTCTTTGAAGTAAAGGCACTATTGGCAATGTGCATTCCATTTTTGGAATAAAAGTTAAATTCCATTGCCACGAACTACAAGCACCATGGACTTTTATTCGTTTTTGACTGATGCGGCGGTCCAGCACAACAAAATCAAAGGATACGAATATATATTCCTGGAGAACTATGGAACAATAATTTATCCTCTTGAATTTATTGATGTTATCCTCAATTTTCTATTTAGGGCGGGGTGCGTTGAATGTTCAATAAGCAATTATGTCAAAAGAAAATCAAAACGATAATAGATTAACTAGAAGAAGACACTACTTGCGTTATGAAACAATTTTTGCGCCATTCACTATTATATTTTTAATAATTTAAAAAATAATGTAAAAAAAGGGGATGATTTATTATTTTTTAATTATTTGGAAACCATTAATTTTTAAAAGATTTTTATTTGAAACTAATGATATTATAAACAAGACTGAACTTTCATTTTTAGTATTAATGTTGGACCCCAAATTTTTTCTTGAAAATTTAATTTATTAAATGAAATTAAATGAGGAATTAGTGGTGTTTAATGTTTTATTTGGGTAATGTTAATTGGAGCAATTGCATTGACATTTTGAGGTTAATACATGAAATGGGTGTTTTGAGTATGATTGTGTTGCTTTATAGATAGTGTATGAGATTGTGTATGACTTTTGTGAAAGAAAAATGTGTTTGTGCATATTTCTTCATTGTTGAGTATTATTGTTGGGTTTTTGCTTTGGAATAGTATGTTGGAGTGTTGAATTGTGTTTGAGATGAATTGGTTGAAGTGAAGCTTGAGAGTATCGAAGGGTATGTGTTAGTGGATGAAAATGTGAAGTTGATGTGATGATAAGCCATCCTAAGTGTAGGAATGGTGTTTAGAAACTTCGATGGTAAATCTGTACTGATCTGGATAGAATTAGCCAAAGTGGTCTTAATAAAAGTTGTAGCTTATATTTCCAGCTTTCTAACATCATAAAGTATGCTATTTTTCGATATCGGGGCTATAAGTTATGATAATTTGAAGTCTTGTCGAAGTTTAGGATGAACTTTTGGGGATAGAAACTTTGAGTGAACTTTTGACCCTCTTAAAGTTAGAGATTGTTATTAGAGTCTTCATGAGAATTGTAGATTATGTTTTTATCTTTTCATTGATATCAAGCATGAAATTTGTGGATAATGGAATAGGAAGTTATGATTTTTGAAAGTTGTGTCACTGCTTAGGATGACACTTTTGGATAGCTAGCTTAAAATGAAGTTTTAACCCTTTTTGAGGCTGAGTTGGTTTGTAGGTTCATCATGACAATTGTAGATCTTGTTGTTATCTTTCCATTGATTTAAAGTATGACATTTTTGGACAAGGGAGTAGAGAGTTATGAGTTTTGGAAGTTCTGATGATGTTTAGGATGAAGTTGACAAACAGTCACTTTGTGTGAACTTTTTGACCCCTTTAGAGACCGAATTTTTTTTAGGTCCTTCATGGAAGTTGTAGAGCTGTCGTTTATCTTTCCATTGATATCCAGTTTACAAATTTTGGAGTTCTAAGTCAAAAGTTATGAAAGTTGGAAAATAGGATGCTGGGCGATCGCCGACCGAGCGAGCGAGCGCTGGGCGACCGCTGGGTGATCGTCGACCGATCGAGCGAGCACTGGACGACCGCCCTTGCGAGCACTGGGCGATCGCCAGTGCGACGCGGTCGATTTCGAAATTTTTTTCGACTAATCCGACCTCTCTCCACTCGTTTGGTCATAACTTTTTCGTCCGACCTCCGATTGACTCGATTTTTGAAGCATTGGATTCCTGAGACATCCCTTGATCTCTTCATACCAAATTTATTCGTTTTGATGTTAAATGGAAAAAGATGCATTGAATCAATATGAGAGGATCATTTATAAGAGTATGAGTTAGATATTTTTCTGAACATGCTTCAGTATTTTGGAGATATCTTGAGCTATAGAGCTTCGATTGAGTTGATTCTTATTGCTAATTAAAATAGAGACATGGCTCTACAAATGTTCTGAAGGAATCAAATTTCAATTTAGCCCCTAAGATGTTCAATTTCTGGAGTGAAGTTAGGTGTAGTTTTCAGTCTTGGTTTAGTATTGGTCTGAAAGTGTTTTGACCATAACTTTTTCATTTCTGAACCAAATTGAGTGTTTTTGGTATCATTAGAAAGGTAGCACATAGAGGAACATTTTTCTAGAAGAAAGTATTATCAAATTGCTTCATTTACCTGATCAAAATAAGGAGTCAAGATGTCAATTTTAAAGACAAAAGGAGGGGCAAAATTGGAAATACTACTTAAATGAAGGGTAAAAAGGGAAGAACAAGAAATGTGTGGTTTTTTTTAAAAGAAGAAGAGAGCTGTCGTAGGAGTTAGAAAAATAGAAGAGAAATAGAAGAAGAGAAGAGGAAGAGAAGAAGATTGCGTGGAAGTTAAAGGAAAGAAGGAGAAAGAAGAAGATTTGGGCTAAACCTAAGGTAAGTTTTCATCTTCTTATGCTAGGTTCAAAAGGGGGATTAAATAGAGGTTAGGGTTTGTGTTAGAAATGTAGGAAGAAAGAGGGAAAACCCTATATGGATATTTTAAATGGATTTTTGATGGGTTTTGGTTCAAATGGCTTAGGAAAAGTATGGGAATGGTTGTTCTAGGATCAATTTCATGTTTTGTTTCCTTAGGTTTTCCAAT
>JAOQMQ010000007.1:9174707-9185282 GCA_027563845.1 Erythroxylum subrotundum | reverse complement strand
GGTAAACAAGATGTAAGCCGAGTGACAGATAAAAGGTTAAAAGCAAAACCAGGTATGTAGAGAACATCAGTGAGATACGTTGTGTTTTTCTTATGAAGAAAGTAGTCGAACTCATAGGCTAAAGTATAAAGATATTTAAACAAATGTATGGGTGCTTGTTACAGAATAAATTTACTGAATTGACCCTATATGAGAAATTCGTTTAAGACATTACATGTTTATGAAAATTCTCAATATGATGATTATATAAGTGACTCTTCACCTTGAGATCTCTAAAGTAATTATTTATAATTTTAATTAAAATTCAATTATGTCAATTTCAGTTAAATTTTAATTGTGTTCGTCGGGCTTTACAATTATTGTCGTCAAGTACTGCAAGTGCATGGGTCGTGAATTGTAATAATTGAAGGTTCAATCCCACAAGGAGGGTGAACCAATCTAATTCTAGGGCGTCTAAGGCTCAGAGAAATAATAAAGTGAAACTAACAAATTGAAACAAGAATATAAACACTGGAATTTAATTACAAGAATTAAACTCAAAAAATTAACACAAAACAAGAATTGAAATTGAGCAACACAAAAGGTCACTACAAAAATTAGTCAAGAGAAATTACCAAGTTATGAGATAGGGAATTCGACCTATTATTAATGCAAACCTAGCTAATTATGTATTATTCGGGTGACCATTCCAGACTATCGTGGGGGGAATTACTCTCTCTTGAGTTATAATCTCACGCCCTAAATCATTAACCCTAATTAAATTATAAAATTTGTAATCTCTCAATTAAAAAAAGACTCATAATTAAAATTAGATAGGAAGCTGTCTACTAAACTATCGGGTCTCATACGGGATTTCTCTCCGCACAAAAACTGATATGATTAACTATGTAGTCTATTGGATTGCCTAATTCTCATTAATCAAATCAAATCATTTTTATCTAGCTCACCCTCTCGGTTTGTTGCCGAAATATGCAAAAATTGAAGTTAATCATAACACCTAATCAATAAAACACAAAACCGACTGTGTTAACATTAAATTAATGTAAAATTCGAAAGGAAGAGTTAAAACATCGTCAACAATCCAAAACCCATCATCATACAACCCATTTCAATCCAAAACCACCTAATCTGGGAGCCAGCAGCGTCGGACCCGTTTCTTCTTCCTTTTCTTCTTCTTCTTCTCTCCTCTCTCTTCTTTTCTCTCTCTTGAATTTTCCAAAAGTGGTGGAATGTAGAAGCTCCCTTAGGGTTACATTAGGAAAACCCTAGGGTCTTTTCTAGGTTAGAAAACTTCGAAAAATTCTTCAAAATTTCAAGTCGAGATTGTTGTCCCCGTATTTGTCGTGCAGGCCACGATCATGGCCTTTAGTGGCACAATCGTGGTCGGGAGTTTTTGATTTTGTCTTGATCGTAGCCCAGATGACATAATTGTGGCTCCCTGCGCCAGCTGTTTTCACGATCGTGGCATATTCCCCGTGATCATGGGTTCTTGCTCTTGCTTCTGTAATTTCCGCGATCGTGGCCCTGGATTATTTCCTGTGTCTTCTCTAAATCTCCTCCAATTTTCCTGAAACACTAACAAACAACACATCTAGGCACCTCATAAATATAAAATAGAAGCCCAACATCATGTTGCAACCCACAAAACACTTAAAACACAAAAATTTACTAACTAACACAATTCTAACCTAAAGACGCACTAACAATCAAATTAACAACTAAACACACACTAAACTACCCATAAAAACACAATGCAATCTACACCTATCAACATCCCACACTTAAACATTTGCTTGTCCTCAAACAAATAAAAACAAACAAATAAACCTCAATAACCAAAGCACAAAACACAAAACATGCAAATGTGATAATGAGGGAATGTTATTAGACCTAACGAAATGAATTTAACTTCAAACACAATCCCTCAAGTTGTTCTAACTTATTAACTTGTGAAACATATGTTTGGGTACTTTAGACTAAATTCCTGTTTGGATAAGCTTTTGGGAGGTCAATAAATACTTTTTTCATCACAAAAGCCTTTTTAAAGAAAAATGGGTATTTGGTTGTAAAATAAAAAAGTACTTCTTTATTAGATATAGCTTTTTTGGCAGCCAAAATATAGTTTTTTAAGAAGCTCAAACTTAGAGCTTTTAAAAAAAGCCTCTTAAATGACTTTTTTGGGTAGATTTTTCAGATCAATTAATGATCATATTTTTTAGTCTTTTTGGGCCTTATATTTTACAAATAATTCTCCCAATACCCACAAACCCATCTTCACATTTATCTTGCAAACTCATCTTCTCTTTACAATAAATTGCATAATTTATTATGTATTTAACTATTTACTCAACTTGAATATTTATTTTGAATTTTATATAATATTATTTGGTTTTTTATATGTTTTAATATTTATTTTTAATATTAATTTTACTTATGTTATAATCCATCTAAAATATTTGGTTAGATATATTTTCATTTATGATTCATATTGTACATCCCGTTCCTATACTAAGGGTTAGAACCCTAAAATATGGTATATGAAAGATCAATGAGAGATTTAAAAAAATGCAATCATGCTCATGCATAAGGTTAGCATACATACACGTGAATTTTAAATTTTTGCACATGAAAATAATTATACATGCATTCATTGACATATTCCAAGTATAATTGATTATAAATGTGATTTTTGTGAGAATTGTGAATTAATTGTATTGAAAATCGATGTGGAGAATATATGTTAATTTAGAATTTTTGGTGAATTTTGAATTTTTTTTTTGAAAATAATGAGTATTATTGGACTAGGAAAAATGCCAAGAGGCAAGTAAATTGATAAATTGAAATAGAAATAAGAAAAAAAGGTGATTGGAGAATTGTCAAAAATGACTTTGAAAATTTTGGAGAAGACTTTAGAATTTGTGAGTTATTGATATTGAAAATTTTGGAGATGATTGGAAAGTAAGGATGAGAGTTATGGAACTAGTTCAATAAGAACTAGTTAGTTGGAAACTAGCTAAGGTCTTAAGAAATGAACAAGTGTCCAAGTCTAAAGTTAAGTATTCTTAACTTTGTAAGATCAAGTACTGTATTCTTGTCTTCATCTTTCTCGTAGCTTCTTCCTCAAGTTTTTCTTTAACACAGATTTTTTCATCAAAACTCCACCAAAGTTAAACCTTGTTTTTATCTATCTTTTTACTACTCCCCACTTCAGTTTTCTTTCATTTTCCTCAAGAAGAACTGCAACTTGCCAACCTCTACGATGGTATATGTGAGTTGCATGAAAATTAGGGCTTGTTGATATCTGAAGATTTTGGAGTTTTAACAAATAAGTATAGTGTTAATCCTTATGAGAAGTAGGATTATGAGATAAATTTGATGATTTATTTGACATTGCATGATCATATAAATAGTGGCCATTTTCATGAACACTGTACAAATAAGATGAAAAATCTGGATATAATTTTATTTCAAATTTGATGATTATTCTGTGATTAGATAGCATAGAAATGATTTTTGAGTTAGAAGGAACCATAAAAATATGCATGACATGAGTACAGAGATTTGGAAAGTTGATAGAGAAATATATGCTCTGTTTTTCTTTTCACTGTGTATATATCTATATACATATGTGAATATTTTGGTGTTTTTAAAGATGAGTTGAACCGAAAATAAATGTAGAGTTAAGAGGAAATGAAAATGTTGATAGAGATAAATGAGTGTACCAGAAAATGGAAAACACAGAACATGAAGAAGATGCATGAATGATATGCAAGTTTAGATATTTTTGCATAAACTTGCATGTTCTGTGATGTGTTGAATGGAAATGGAGTAGATAGAGTAGACATGAGTTAGAAGTGTAGGATTGAATGGAAGTTAGAGAAGAAAACATAAATGTACAAGAGATGAAAAAAATGAAATAAGAAATGCATCAGTGTAGAAACACAAAATGAAGAAGATGAGTGAATGAAATTCTATTTTTGATGTATGTGCTTTAATATGAAATTTGGAGTTGTTGTGAATGATTTTATTTGGATGGGAGTGGAAAATGTGGTTAAGATGATTTAGATAAGTTGGTTTGAAAGAAAAGTATGAATTTAAGAAAAGAAAGAAGAAGAAAAAGTGTAGAGGTTCGAAATGCATTTTTGGGAAGAGAGGATAGAAAATCGCGATTATACTGAAACTTTCCTTTAAATACTGAAGACAGCACGATCGCGACTTTGAAAGTTGATAGTTAACTCGCGATCGTGCATAAGGTTGGAGGCTGACGCAACGTCTTTTGATCTTTTGGCTATATCTCCTTCTTCCGACCTCCAAATGACATGGGACTTAAACCATTGGACTCGAAACACATTGTTCTACCTCTTCACACAAAATATTACCAATCTTAATTCATTTAGGAGAGATCGAGCGAAAAATGTGGGACAGGTCTGATTGGATGTCCATGGGCGTGAGTTTTTCTTGCACACCCGTGAAGCATTTTCATTGGTATTCACGGGCGTGAGTTTTTCTTGGACACCCGTGACTCTTGCATAACTGTGATTTTATGTTGCATAGCTGTGACTTAATTTATTAGTGGGATTATTGGATTTAAGATGAAAAAGTTGACGGTGCTGGAATGTGATAACCAGAAAGATTTCATTGAACAGGCTTCAGTATTTTAACAATATCTTATTCTATTGTCATTCAAATGAGATGATTTTTTATTTGGAGTAAACTAGAGACATAGGAATAAAAATTATATGCAGAAGTAGAATTTTGATTCAGTCTCTAAGACTTTCAATTTTTGGATGGAAGTTGAGTATAGTGTACTATTACAGAATGAGAACAGTACGAAAATATTTAGAGTATAATTTTCAAAATACTGAACCAAATTGAATGATTTTGGCATCATTAGAAACTTAAGACAATGAGAAACATTTTTATAAAAGAAAGTATTACCAAATTACTTTGTTTGTATTGTCTAATTGATCATGGGAAATAGACCTAAAGGTCTAGAAATTTGGAGAAATTTATAAGAAGAAATGAGAGTTTAGATATTGTGTGATCTTGTAATGTTGGAATAACATTAGTGAATGAATTGTTGATATCAAGGTACCAAAGTTATGAGTTTGTTTGGGAATAAAGATATTCACAAGATTGAAGTTGTGATTCAAAGAAGAGGAGTAAAGTGTATCAAGTTAAAGTGAATGAGAATTTGATAATAAGAGCAAATAATGCTAGAAAAGAAATGATGAGTGATTGAATTATGAAATGAAAATGAGCATAAGATATGAAGTTTGATAATATACCTGGGATTGTCATTGAGCATGCATTGTAATTATTCTGTATACACATTTGTGCATAAAGGTATACTTATAATTATGTGTATTGCATAATTTGGATCTGCAGGATAAAAGTCTGCATTCAGATGTTTCTAGGTCACGGAAGCTAATGCTAATATGGAGCATACTATAAGTAATCCTAGATGAATTTACTTTATTGCTTATTTGTTTATATTATGTATTGAATGAATATGAATGTGATTTGATTGTTGAATTTTGGATACTGAAGGTCCGAGACTTGTGATGCATGAATGCGATATTGAAGTGCTACTTGTAAGTGAACCTGATGAAATAAGTGCTTCTAAATGTGATCTCTGAATACTGGACTAAGGTCCGATGAGAATGTATATGAGAATGTGTAAATGAGATCATGTGACTGACTGAAAATATGTGATTGATGCATTTCATTACATGAATGAATGAAAGATAAAGACAGTTATGACCGGAGTCACCAGTGAAAATGTGCTTAAAGCTCAATATATGATAAGAGCCTCAGGCTTAGTTGTGAATGTACCTGGTATCCACTAAGGGATATAGGACATTATCTGATTCAGCTCAGTATAAACAAGGGATATGGGCCAGCTTGGTATCTACTAAGGGATATGGGCCAGTAAAAAAGGAACTCAGTCACTACAAGGTAACAAATTGAATGTGAGTCTCATAAGCATTCCATATGAATGTGATATATATGATTTAGATAGTTTGAATGATTTCTGAATGTGAAATATGTTTGAAGTGAATCTGAAATGAATGTGATTTGTATTAATTGTATGTATTATGTGATCGAGTGAGCCATCGAGGATGGTCACTCACTGAGTTCGCAAAACTCACCCAAAATTTGCAATTATTTTTCAGGCTCTAAAGAGTTACCCCGTTAGGCTAACGGGAGTATAGCTACTGCATACAAGTAAGAGATAGAGGTCGAGATCAATTCACATTTACATAAGTATTTTCATTAATCTTTGTATGGAAGAATGAATTCCACAATTTTTATATCATGTGTGTTTGAATACGTTTCTGTATGTATTAACTTCTGAATTTTGGAAATGTTTTGTAAATGAAATTGATAAAAGTGTAATAATAATTGTGATTTCGAGGTTTATGAAATAAAAAGTATAGGCGCGAATTCGATTATTAATTTCCGTATAAGCTTTTTCTATTTGTAAAAAGAAAATTGTACTGAGTTTTGAGTGTTTAACGGTTCTAGTATGCCACCATTGCGGGGTATGTACTCAAAAATCACTCAGGATGTCGGGTACGTGTCTTTCGAGAGTAGGGTACTACACCTATGATTTTAAAATATATAATAATTAATATATTATGCTTTGCATATTGTTTAATAGACTTTAAATAATATTTATGTGTATAAATAATTTTTATTACAAAATAAATATAGTTAAAATTAAAAGTACTTTTTATTTTTATGTTACCAAACAGTATACTGTATGAAGTTCTTTAAAAAAAGCTCTGTTATAAATAACAGCCAAATAGTCAACTGACTTTTTAGAAAAGTTCTTCTCATAAAAGACTTACAAAAGAAGCTCTATTGGTATTGGTATAAGCCTGACCAAACAGAGGCTAAATATCCAAACTAATCAAAATTTTAATGTTAATTTTATTAACCCCTATCACTTGCATACACACATTGATAATTATTTGGTCCAATCAAAAGTGTAGCTCTTCCTAAGTAGGTTTTTATGAAAATTAAGCTACTAACAAGTTTGACAGGTTTTATTTGAAAACATTCTTTTTGTTGATTTTTTAAGGACAAAAACTTATTCTTCTTATGTGGAGGCAAACAATTATGATGAATGTCGTTTCGGTTACTCAACTAGGTCATATTGTTATTAAATAGCTTAGCTAGAAAGTCATTACAACCTTTTGATGCGAAGACATACATTTATGATGCATGTCGATCCAGTTACTCAACCACGTCACATTCTCAACTGGCTACTAGCTCTATTCATAACCAAGCTAGTGGAATAGTAATTCATTGAAATTTATACACTTTTCTTTAACATATTATTTTGTCTACCTTATTGCTTTTGCTAATCATTCTTATGAAAATATACTAGTAATGCCACTTAGTTGATTGGCCTAAAATTATAAATGAATATGACAACGTCCTAGGGTGAATAAGCTAACATTATATCCTAAGTAAACTACATAGTTAGCTAAAGTAACCTAAGTCAGTACTTTCACAAGCTAATAAATCTTCGCAACCTAAAAGACTATGTTTAAGGCTAAATCTATCCCGTTAAGTCCTAGCCATTGACATATCCACATAAATCATATAATGCAACCTAAACAAATTATCATACAATATGTGAAATTTGTACTCAAGGTAAAACACATAACCCTCCCCATACTTAAATAACACATTGTCCTCAATGTGAAAAGGTCACGGAAACACAAATGAGGGGGGAAATAAAAACCACAATATACAAAAAGATAAGTAGAAAATACTAACAAAAATGAAAAGAAAGAATTAGAATACGAAACTGTCAAGGTGATTGAGGTAGTGATGGTGTCGAAGGTGGAGACCCAATGAGCTTGACACCGAGCTGGGTTGCTTTTCTTAAAATTGATTCAAGAGAGTAAGAGAATTAGCAATCCAAACCATTCTATATCATTCAAAGCTTATTTTAGAATTTAAACAAACCTAAGTACATAACAACTTAAATCTAACTACTAAACGTGTTAATTTAGCGTCATTAACTTGACCTTACATCCTTGGAAGCTCAGCCAAGATCAATTATAAGTGGCTTGCTTCTACCCTTCTTATTCAATATTAATTTTGTAGCCTATGAGTAAGCTACAAATTGCAAGATAATGAAAAAAACATAATCTATCAAATTAAGGAAACCTAATAAGCTTAGTAATGTCCTTTTCGATGACAAACTGTCAACGGAATAAGGAATAACGAAACTCCTTGAGATTTGTCTTGTAAGAAGGTGAGTTGTTCCTATACTTCCTCAGTCACCCCTGCTCCTTTTCTTCTTGCACTTCATGAGTAGAGACTTCCATGTCTTCGTCAACCTCTGTGTCTGTTGTCATCTGTTCTTCTTCCTTTTGCTCTTTTAAAGATTCAAACACTTCAATTCTCCTGAATGAGTCACCCTCTTTTGGATTCTTTAATACATCATTCATGTTTATTGTCACTTGGTTATTACTAATCTGAAGGATAATGTTCTCTTTATAGACATCTACTAAAGCTTTTTCGATGTTCAAGCATGGTATACGAAGATCTGGCAGATAATATAGGGGTTTTTCATCCTGATTTGACCCAATTTGAATACGCTAAAAATTTAGAAGAAATAAAAAGGTAGAGGTACTTGATGAGCATTTAACCACAAATTCGACGCAGCCACGCAGGCATGTCCTGATAGTAGATACACAAATCTCCAATTTCAAGGAGAAATTATTTTATAGTAAGCAGTAGCGCCAGATAAGTACATATCTATTTTAATCATGCCTTGGAGAGGTTATCACCCACCTCCTTGCCAAAACCTTCGACAAAGTCAATGTATTCGTGGTGCACAGGATCATCTTCATTTATTTTCTCATATTCTATAATTATCTTTGTTAGAATATATTTTATATATTCTTTGTTTAGTTTTGGCATTTTTAAATTGGACATATAAGATAATTAGAATATTTCTTTCATGGAAGGAATTTTTTTTTAAAATACACATCCTATTTACGGTGGATTCTAAATCTTTGAAGATTATTCATATAAGTGCATATCTCCTTGTTTTGGAATAAGTCCATGTGATTACATAAGTTGAAAAAACCTAGAAGGGGTTGCGGAAAAAATCTATAGTGGATGTTGATGAAGTGGCATTGGTCACATGTGAAGATTGTGGGCTGCGCAATTTTCTTTTTGAGTTGAACATTTGAGTCTTTGAAAAACCCTATGGCATTATTGTGCACTTGGTTTTGAGCTGTTAATGAATACAAGGAGGTGGGATAATAAATGTTAGTGGCGGCAGCAGAGTTGATGGGTTATGTGTCTATGAATAAAATAAGAGCTTACGGCATACATTAAGAATATCGTTGAAGAACTTTGATATGTGCTTAATTGTTGATATTTTTAATTATTTTCACTTATCAATTAATGATTCAAAAATGATTAAGATACTCACTTTAATTTATATTTTATTTTAGGTACAATTTGGGAGCAAAGAAATTAAAGTGAGCCAAAAGTACCCCATTTGAAATATTTTCTGAAGATTTATTTTTGCTTGTCTTCGTGGAGTAAGAAGAAGAAGAAAAAAAAATAAAGACAAGAAATAAGACAAAGAAGAAGTGGACCTAGGCGTGGGCTGCGTTTATTTGGGAGCAAAGCAGAAGCAAAATAAATACATGGCCCAAGCATAACGCATACGGAGAAACAAGCAGCAAATTGAAGTAAACGTGCGTTTTTGGAGGATTAAATGAAGGCGCACAGGAGCAAATTAAAATTGGACAGTGGAGCTAAAAATAAGAGGCTCACGCAGGAAGCCAGGTGGCGTCGTTGGCAGCGTGCTGTGCGCATAATAGATGGGCAGTAAATTACGCAAGTCACGCATATACACAGGAGTTTTAGACATTAAATAGTCCCATAAAAGCCCAAACGCACGAGTATCAATTGGGAGGAAAATGAGGAGAGACTTTAATTGTCTAATCATTGAACATGAGTCAAGGAAGACGAAAAACAGCGTAACAGCAAGGACACAAGGAAGCCAAGAGAGGAGCAGACGTTAGGTGAGAGAGAAATAACGCAAGAGTACAACAAATATAAAGGAGTGCGGCGGCAGTGCTTGAATCGAAGAAAACACGCAACAGAGAGGGCTGCATTAGAGAAGATAAGGTTGAAGACTGCGGCAGATAGCAAACGAGGAAGGATGATAGCGACAGTCTCAACGACAGTGATAGTCAGAATAGTTAAGAAAATCATGATGTTGGGTAACTAAATTTTTATTTCTTGGTTTACGGAATCCTAGTTATTGAACTTTGCATGTTGTGAGATTTGTGTTCTTTATTTCAGACGATTTGTTAGTCAAGTATCAATTATTTTTCTGGGCTATTATTTGATTGTTTAATTTGACAGCTAGGTGCGCAACTAGTTTGTGTTTTTATTCAATCAATTGCTAGATTAAACAGGTTGATGTTCAATTCTTTTAATCAAAATTAGCGACTAGAATTTTTGTCTACTACGTTAGGGACATGATTCTAGGAAAAATAATTGTCTAGGCTAAATGTACATCGTATG
>JAOQMQ010000007.1:9151345-9167270 GCA_027563845.1 Erythroxylum subrotundum | reverse complement strand
GCGTTATGCTTGAGTGTTACAAATATGCATTTGGTTATGTATGTCTAATTTCATGATATGTAGAGATTGTCTATACTCAAACGAAATTGTTTATGCTCGAGTAAAATTGTTTATATTCAAGGGAAATTGTGAAATGGGATCAAATATGCAACAATGTGAGTATATGTCATGTGACATGATGTGTTGCCTGAATTGAGCGAACCATCGATGATGGTTCCTCATTGAGTTCGTAAACTCACCCAAAATTGCAACATATTTTTCAGGACCAAGAAGAATATCCCGTTAGGCCACGGACGTATAGCAACCGCATGTGAGTGAGAGAAGAGGTCGGGATCAGTTCGCGTCTGCATTAGTGTTCAATAAAATTATATTTTCTGAATTTTTCTGTACAAATGATAAAGTCACTTTGTAAAGTCAATGGACTGTAGTGATTTGTATTTATGAAAATAGGCCCCCGTGGTCATTGTATATACCGGTGTTTATGTATGGTAATGATTTTCCGCATAGTGTATGTTGCGTTTTTTTTTAAAAAATGTTATACCGAGCTTTGACTGAGTTATGCGGCACGCTAACCTCGCGGGGCACGGACTCGGATATCACCATCAATGTCGGGTTCGGGTCACGCGAGAGTGTGGTGTTACATGATTAGTAGAGATATAGTTTATTATCATCAAAACCACATGTTAGGACCTCACTTGATAAATAACTATTAGTATTTTGTTACAAATTTCCTCACTTAGCTCATATGAGGACTTTTAATACCACATGCTTCCAAATGAATTAGGCCTTAATAGACTGTCACCTAATGATAAGGCTTAACCTCTCATGCCTTACCATAAGGCTAAGACTTACAATTTAATAATCTTAAAAATAAAAGAAAATAAATCAATCTACATGGTAATATCTCTATAAAACCAAGCTCGAAAAATGCCTATGTCCCCATGCTTCTATCGTGTAATCCAATTCCTAAAAAAAAAGATAGTATGTAATAATTGGGAAAAAATATAATAACATAAATATAAATTTAAACCCATTCTATTATATACGTCGTAAACATCTATAAATGTGCTTATACTTAAAAAAATCTAGAGTACAAGTTAAGGAAACAAGTTATGCAAATGCTATGTTTAAGAATAAATAAACCAAATACAACAATTTTGTGTCGACTAACACATAAGCCTTATGCATATTCACATTTAGACATGAATAATTTTCCTTATAAAATAGAAAGATACCCAACCCATTATAACCATATCATTATACATATCCAATTCTTATGGGCTGTAGCCAACTAGAGTACTCACCAAACATTATATATATGCATAATTTCCCTTTTATGGGCTTAAATACTACAAAATTGGGTTTGAATTACACAACACACCCATCATCTATATGAGGCACCATTTATAGGAATGCATCCATAATTTAATTTTGAATTAGTTTTAGGTGCTCTCTAATGCGAGAAATCTCAATTAACATGCCTACTATTCTCTTTTTTGTTTTTGTTTTGAAGTTTAGAAGAGTTTTATTAAAACTAAATGATGGATATAAATGACCAAACGATGCTAGCTCTCTAATGGCTCAATGGTTTTATAAAACATGAACTAATAATAAAGCAAGCTAAACAAGGTTTTTACTACAAGGAAAGGTTTAGTTCTATTTCATTAAAAAATTCATAACCCTTAATCTAGAGTGAAATTCTTATGATAATCTCCTTAATTTTACCGGAACTGCTACAAAATAGTTTTTCATTCTTTGTTTCCAATTGAAATGCACTCTTAAGCCAAAATCCATCTTAAAGAGCTTAAAATCACCTTTGCGTTTCACCTTAAGTTCAATGACCTAGTTGATATTCATCTACTCAGTAATTGAAGTGTTTTCATAAAAAAAATCTAAGGATAAACTTCCAAATTCTATTGGTGAGTAAACAGTTAAAGAAGAGATGGTTTAGCTTTTTCTACTCCCCTTGGAATCATACACAACTAGTATCATTGAACTGGAACTTCAATTTATCCTTTGTTCTTAGCTTTCCCCCAATCTTCTAGCCATAATATGAATGAGTGGAGGTAACAATATGTGAATCCCATATCAGCTTGTATCAAGGAACAGGATTAACAAGCTCTAAAAAGATTGTTTTACATTAGGCAGTGGAGAATTCATTACACTTATTAATTTTCCCAAAAATGACTTCATCCCTTGATTGATTAGGGAGGTAGGAAGGACAGCTGACAAAGATAGAGTTACTTCATCTCAAGGAATAAGGACAAGACCACGTGTTATTTGGCACTAGAGTTTTAATTGGAATTGTAGGGAATTAATGGTCTAAGACTACTAGCTTCTCTAGCTTTATGGTATTGAACTATGGGATCCTAATTATCATACCATAGGCTTATTGACTTGACATTTCCAATTTGGTGTACAACGGTTGGTTGGATTGAATCTCTCAAGTGTAAAATTTGTTGGAAAAATGTGGAATATACTACCCTTTTTGAGATTAGCAAAATACTTTTTATTTTTAAGTAGTGCAAAATACTTTTTATTTTTAAATAGTAGTTGTGAATCCATTGCACCCACTTGTTTTCTTTATCCATACATAGTTTCATGTCTTTTTATTAGTAGTACCTTACTCATTTTCTTTTTCGGATTAATAGCTAGATATCTTAGTTTCTTAGGATAGAATATTAAGGACCAATTGATGCATATATTTCTTTTTGATGAGGTATGCTCATTCCATATGAAATTATTTATAAGCTTATCAATACCCTTCATATCTCCTTTATGGATAGCTAGATGTGAGATCTAATATATGTATAAGTTGGAGAAAATAGAAATGGGTAGTTGAAGTCTACCTCCTTATGATAAGGCTTTGTTGCACTAAGCCTACAATCTCCTTATGATGTTACACCAAGCCTACTTTAAAAGGAGGCTTTACAATTCTCAATCCCATTGAGTTAGTAATTAATCTTGGGGGCATTCAACTGAGAAGGTGTAAGAGCTGTTGTTTGTATTAAAACTAAGCCCATCAAAGTTTCTAAAAGTGTCTACGAATCCATTAAGGTTGTAATAGAAGTTTGATAAGCTCCATATATCATACAAATATCATCAGCAAACAGGAGTTCTAAGAGCTTAAGTTTGCCACATCAATAACGGTACCTAAAGGATGGGTTTCTACTAATCTGAAGTGTTATGATCCTTAAAAGCACCTTCCTAAAGGTTGCAAATAGGTAGGCTCACACTACCTAACTCCTTTTATAGTTTTGAATTTTTTTCTAGCCTCTCCATTTAATACAACAACATAAGACACTAAGGTTATATAGGTTATAATTCAATTCAAAACTTACTTGGATATCCTAGAGCTGTTAGTGAAGATTTGATGAAGTCCCAGCTCACAAAATAAAAAACCTTAGTGAAATCAACTTGTAGAGCATAGTTCTTATAAGAAATGTTGGAGTTGTATCCTCTAAAAATCTCTTAAGATATAAGGATGTTGTCACTAATGGATTTGCCCTCTATGTAATATCTATATCCTACATTAATAATATTTCCAAGGGTTTTATTTAGCCTATTGGTCAAAATCTTTGAAATCACGTTGTAAACATTGCAACAAGATATTGGCCTATATTCAATCAATGATGGGGGATTATAGAGCTTTAGAATCAAGAAAAGATAAGTCTTGGTTAGCTTAGTAAGTATCTTCCCTACGAGAAATAGTCCAACATTGCATCAATTATCTTTGGTCTAATGGTGTTCCATAAGTCTTTAAAGAATTTGGTATTAAAGCCATTAGGGCCAGGTTATTTTTTAGGGTGGAATGAGAATAGAATGGCTTTTATTTCATCTAGAGTTTCTTCTTTAATAAGATCATTATGAAGATGTGAATGTATTGAACTTTCCTAGACATTAGGAATGTCAAGAGAGATTTTTTCTACTCTTCTTATTATTCCTAATTGTTATTTAAATTTTAATGAATTAATCCCTTAATAAGTTGTTGATCATTTACTACTTTCCCCCTCTAAGTCTTTAAGAGAGATAATTCTATTTATGTTTCTTATACCTTAGATACAATAGAAGAAGAATTTTAAATTCCTATCTCCCTCTATAAGACAGTATATTCTAGATTTCTTCTTGAGTTGAGAGTTGTATTTATTAGCTGCATTCAAATACTTCTCCAGCTCTATTCTTTCGACTGCCTTAAGGGAGTTATTTAAGGGATCATTATCCAAATCCTTTCGACACTAATTAAGCCTTTCAAAGGCATACCTTAGATCTATTTTTATAGAATCCACTTTATTCTTTTGTTCATTAATCAGTTCCTTCTTGATAACCTTTATCTTTTGCACTAATTGACAATTTTCTTAGCCTAAGACACTTAAACGCGTTCATTTCACAATTAGTATGTTCCCCAACATTTAATTTTGGTCTTTAGACTTTTACCATTCTTTTTGTAAAGGCTTCCAAGGATAAAATGACCCCAATGGTAGATGTATCATTTATTTTTCTAATAGGATAAAGGAAGCGTCTACTTTAATGCTACCAATAGCCACGAGTATTTTATCATTATTACAAAAGTTGTGGTTATTGAAAAGCTTCCAATTTATCTTTAAGAAACTTAGCTTTTTGTAATTGATTTCTTTAATTTTATTTTCTAGTAGACTAATCAAAAAAGGTTGGAGCTCTCTAATAAAATTAGCTACTATATGTTGTTTATTTAGGCTATTAATCCCTTTAGTATTCTACACCATAATAGAAATTAATGGAGGTTGTACAAGTTTTTTTGCTCCTTCATGCACCTCCTCCTTGTAATACTTTGGATGTTTCCCTCTATATCAATCTTTCTAACAAGTTTATAAGGTATTCCTAAGCCTTCCTAAATTGAGTCTTGTAAAGGTATTTCACTAGGATTTGTATTCCCCTAGATAACTCGAGTTTCCACTTTTACAAATTGAGTTTGGATTGGCCCTTTGTGTAGTGTATGAACCTTCTTATGATTAAAGGTCTTTCAAGTACCGGGTTTCTCATTGGAAAGATACAAATTTATGTCATCTTTGGGGGCTTCATTACCAGTTAAGGTCTCAATTTGAGTTGTTCCCTCAAATTCACCATTTTATCTGTATGGAGCCTTATGATTTACTTCCTTATTACTATTCTCCACTTGCTTAATTTCTAGGAATTCCCTTTACCAGAATCTCTTCCATATTGGTCTCTAAGTTTTATTTAGTTTTAAGGTCTTAGGTCTCAAATTAAATCCTATAATCCTCATAAAGATTTTCTAGTTTATTTAACGTTAACAGTGGGATCATTTTAGGGAGCTCCTTCGTGATGTCAACTAGTACACAGAAACAAGCATAGCTTACCCTCCTCAAGCTTACTTTTACTTCATTAATGCATAAAGGTTTGCTTATACAGCTTCCTATAAAGAACCCCAAGAGAGTTGTCTCGCATTTCGTTGTTCCTTCTATTAGAATTTCAATCTTTGTTGCCATTACGACATTCACCTATGAAGTTCTTAAAGGACAATTGTGGAACTTAAGTAACGAGAAATCATCAAGTACTTGCTTTCAGGACCTCCAGATATTGCTATTAACAAAAGGACTTCTAGCTAGGGATTTAGTTCCTGAGGCTCAAGATGAGGGTGGACAGGAGAAGGGAAAACAACATGGTAACTATGAAAATAGGATTCAGAAGTCTCTGAGTGTAGGGCTGATTAATATATTTATATTTTTTAAGGTAAAGGAAAGGGGTCAGACAAAGGAGGGAAGTTCTCCTTTACTAAGGGGAGGTACCTAACATTGCACTTATATAGAAAAAAATATTGATTGTAATTAATAACCATGCAAAGATGAATTCCTACTAGAACAAGTTGGTCAAAGGGATAGGCCGAAAGGAGCTTAAGGACTGTGAGAAGTTGGAGTATGAGGGGAGCAGGAGTTGAAGAGTGGAGAATAGTGGAAAGATTAAGTGAGGGAGTGAGGAGAAGGAATCATCTTGAGTGAGTAGCCAAAACTTAAGTGTTTTGAGACTAATTACATACAAGTCATGTAGGAGAAAACTAGAGTAATAGCTCCTCTCTTTAGCTATTGACAACCCAAACTCTTCAATCCATTTTTTATTATAATTATCCTAAAAAAATTATTCTTTAAATCTCAAATTATTTAATGATCAATAAAATAGAAAAATAAAAATTATTCGACATTTTATAGCTTTCATACAAAAAATTTATAAGAAATCTCAAGGCTTAGAACATGAGTGACCAAGAAAAATCTTCCATAAAGTTGTTTAATTGAAAAACATTCTAGATTTAGAGAAAACTTTAATAAGGTAATTGGTATTTAGAATTCGCGATAATATTGCAATAAAAATTAAGAAGAAGAAATAAAAAGGTTGAGGTACTCAACCACAAATTCCATGCAGATACACATTTGTGATAGTAGATACACAAATCTCCAACTTCAAGGACAAATTATTTTATAGTAAGCAGTAGCGCCAGATAAGTACATATCTATTTTAACCATGCCTTGGAGAGGTTATCACCCACCTCCTTGGCAAAACCTTCGAGAAAGTTAACGTATTCGTGGGGCACAGGAACATCTTCATTTATTTTCTCATATTCTACAATTATCTTCACATAGCCAGCTGTTTCATTTTTTGGGGCAGCTTGGAAGGTAGTCTTCCAGGTCTTAAAATATTTTAGGATATCACCCTCCAATGCTGTAAAAATCAGCGTCTTGTTCGCTTTGTCCACTTGGGTCCTCTCCTTGAAAATCTCAGCCTTTCCATCTGTTCATGTTCACAAATATAACGGTCTTAACGCCACATCAAGAACATTTCAACCCAAAAACTATAATAATTGAGTGAGATGTAAATCCTCTCTTCGATTTTGACAGAAAGTTGCGTTGAAAACATTTATTGAACCCAGATAGAGATGGGATCTTAAGCCTCCCAAACATATATGAATTTACTTATAAATCATTGTGAATGATAAATATGCATAGACTATTTCTGGAAACTAGAAAACAAGAACTTACTGAAGTTATATTTCCAGGATTTCACGGAGTCATTAGAACTCCAATCACCTGCAACTAGCTCAATGCTCGTGAGCTTGTCAGTAACATTAGGAAGACGGTAAGCCTCGCTGGAAAAGATTTTGCAGAAATCTTCAGCAGAATTTTTGATCTCGATCACCTTCTCATGCTTGTGAATTTGAGCCATATCTGTATTCCACAATTAAGGTTGAAGTGCACTTATATGGCTTGGCCTTTATATGGAGGTAGCAAGTACCAAAAGCTTCTGACCGTTACTTATTCCTTCAATATTTTACAACTTTATCCCGTATCTAATACCAAAAACTTTTACCCAAAGGCTTGTAATCATGTACGTCTAACAAAAGGTAAAGGTCATTTTGATGAAGGACGAATAAAAGGTGTTTTTGATTGGAATGCCATTATTACAAAAAGACGAAGCCACCTATGTTTATGCATGCATATCATTTAGATCGTGGTTCAATTCAGACAAGACATGTGGTTTTTGTTACTATGTTGGCAATATAGTTGATAAGTTCTGCCGACTTCATCAATTAAATATTCAGACAGAAGAGTTGTATTAACATATATTTTCATTTTTAAAAAAAAATCTTTTGAAGAGTGAAAACAAATTTTCCTACGCTATAAAACTTCCAAACATACTAATCCTATATTTCAAGCAATATGATCATAAACAACCTTCAAGACATCGAGGTAAAAAGTTACTTTACTGATCAAAGATCATAAATTGATTTTTATTTGGAATGTTATTACAAACTAGTTATTATTTTTTCTTTTCCTTATTTTGCAACAACTTCTAATAACAATTTCAAATTAGATAAAATTTTAAAAAGAATTAGTTTCACATAGAAAGTTTTGGTACTAAGGAAATGTGTGAAATTTTTTAAAATAAATAACTTATATTACTGATAAAATATAGGAGAATGTTTTCCCAAAATATAGCTTCAAGTTATGGCTAGTGTGAGAATGTTTCTTCTCTGGCTATTTTGTCTCTTCTACAAGCAACTACTCACTACGTTCCACCTGATTGTGTTTCTTGATCCTTGTCTTTTTCCATTTTCTTCTCCTTTGACCATCCTTCCTTCTCTATTTTAACATACTTCTTTACTTCTCTCATGTTTGGCTTGCTTCCTCTAGCTTCAAGTTATGGCTAGTGTGTGAAGGTCTTTCTCTTACTACTTTGTCTCTTTTATCAAGCAACTACTTACTACCTTCCACCTGATTATGTTTCTTGATCCGTGTCCATTTTTAGTCTTTTTCATTTTCCCCTCTTTCCATCTCTATTTTAACCTACTTCTTTCCTTCTATCTTGTCTGGTTTTCTTCCTCTTTTCATTTTCTAACTTCTTTCCCCTTTTTCCAACTTTCTATTTTCTTACCCTCTTCTTTTCTATCTACTTGCCTCCTTTCTTAATCATATCCCTCGTCACTTCTATTTCCCTACGTTCTCTGAGCCCCTCATTTTTTTTTCTCTAATTTGGTCTTTCTTACCTTTTATAGTTTTTCCATAATTTTCTCCCTTATAACTTTTAATAACTAGTTTTCAAATTTTAACTGCCTTTGTTTCCCTCTTTCACTTTTTGATGGTTCTCCTCCTATTTAAACTTCATCCCCCACTAAGGGCCTTCGTTAAGGTTGTTCTAGCTTTAGCTCCCTCAAAAACTCTCAAAAGTATGCCCTTAACCAAAACTCACTCAATGTTGTCACTCAAACTACCATTGTTAATGATTTGAAACTATCTTCTAGCTATAGAAAGACCTAGTATCAAGTTTTAAGGGATGTTTCCTTAATTGAAAAGTTCTCTTAGTTTTCTTTAGTTGAAAAGGAGGGTCTATCCATTGATAACCTAGATGAAGAAGAGTTACACCTAAAATGTGTAAATAATAAAAGTCTTGACATTAAGGAAATTACAAGCATTCCCAAAAACGCTTAGGTTGAACCCCACTTGGATCCTAAGAGCAACTGTAAGCTTGAAACTGAGAAAGTTGCCATAACCACTACAGTAGAGCACTTAAGGCTTACAACTCATTGCTAAAACAGAAATCAAGAATTCATTGGTTACGTAATAAGGGCAAAATTTGTAGTTACTTCTCTAAATTCATCTTTACTAGAAGAAAGATTAACAAAATCATGGACTTGGTCAAAGATAATGGTAAGAGAATCTAATACCACAAGGATCTTAAAAAAGAGGCCTTCTTCTACCTTTAAGAAATCATAGGTCTCTCTAAGAAGACCTACTTTTCTTTATAGCAAATCTCCTTTTTCATGCCTTACCTTATTACTAAAGCTCGTTAGGTTCATCAACTGTAGTGATATAGAGTGTTATCTGAAGAGCATCATCTTTAGCAAAGCTCCTAATCTTGATGGTTTGACTACTTTCTTCTTCAAGAAAGCCTATAGCCTAGTTAGAAATCAAACTATTAGTATAGAATTGGAGATCTTTAACTCTAGTAAGCTTCTCAAGAAATTCAATAAAACTCACATTTCTGTACCACGCAAAAAGCTTAACCTTAATTCTCTCAAAGATTTTATGCCAATATCCTACCATAATACAATTTACAAAATCGTTTCCAAAATCTTAGCCATCTGACTAAAGTTTGTCTTAAACTCTATAAGCTATAGTTGTAAAGGAGCCTACACTAAAGGAAGGAATGTAGGTGACAACATTCTTGCCAATAGTTTTTCAAAAGACACTAAATGAAGGATTCTACTAATAATTCTGCCAAAAAATTTTATTTTCGCAAGACATTTGACTTAATTAGTTGGGATTTCATATTACAATCTTTGAAGGCTTTTAATTTTTACCTTAAATTCATCAATTGGATTGAATGATGTATCATAACTACTTCGTTCATAGTCGTTATAAAAGGGAAACCATCTTAGGTATTCAAATGTGGGAAGAGAGTAAGACAAGTTGACCCTTCCTTTGCTAAATAAGTGATTTTTTAAACCTATTTTTTACTAATGGTCTTTTACAAGACTAATGTCATAGATTATTAATTGAGCTTCTAAAATAAAATTGTTGAAAGGAAAGGGACGTCATCCTTTTTAAGGTTACTCGTAACTAGCACTACAAGAAAAATAGAGTTTAGCGACATAAATTACCGACGGAATTTGTACACATTCTATCGGTAAGTTTATTTAGCGACATAATATACTGACGGAAAAAAGCATCAGAAATATGGCTATCGGTAAATTTACCGACGGAAATTTTGTATACCTTTGGTAAATTTACCGACGGTTATTTCATTCGGTCGGTAAATTTACCAAAAAGAGAAGATTTTTCTATCAAAAAATTACCAACGGATTTGATTATTCCATCGGTAATTACCTATGGAATTTTTTTCGTCTGTAAATCTAATATATTTTACCAATGACCATTTGTTTCTGTCTGTAAATTTACTAAAAACTATTTTTTAAAATTTACTTGCAAAGTGTTCAGTTTCTCTGGTTGCCTTCTATTTCTTGGCCAAGACATTCATCGAGACAAGGAAGTTTGGCTAGTGTCTATGGACCCATCTAAGCTTTGCCTCGGTAATAAACCGTGTCTCATGGTTGGCTCCCCGAACTTAGTCAGAGAAGTTGTTCGAGACCAAGAAAAAATCTTTGCGACCTGCAACCCACCTCTCACTGCTAGAATCAGCTCTTTGGGTGCAAATGACGTAACTTGGAGCCCCTATGATTCTAAATGGAGAAAGATGCGCAAGGTCTTTATTCGCGAAATTTTAAGTAAAAAATTGATGCTTGTTATGGTCTAAGAAAACAAGAGATTAAGAAGACTATAAGGCATGTGCATTGTAAGATTGGACAGCCTACAGATATAAGCCAATTGGCTTTTATGACAAGCATGAATGCCCTCATGAGCATTTTGTGGGAACGTACGTTAGAAGGAGAGGAAGATTTTAAAGCTACAATAGAGTTTAGAAATTTATGCTTGAAAATGATGGTGGTGATGGGGAAACCAAATATTTTTGACTATATTCCCATTCTTGCAAGGTTAGACTTACAAGGCTTGGAGAGGAAGGCAAAGAAAATCTCTGTTGGAGTTGAAATTTTCCTTAATTCTATAATATGCACGTCTTGTACTTTGCTTTCAGCATTAACCCACTTCCTCTGCTCTTGTCTTTCGGCTTTATTCCATAGGCTAGCCGAAGGACTTCTCCTTACACAGCTTTGAAACTTTTTGGCATCATAGTCAAGCTATTTTTTTATCTATAAGCAGACTTTCATACTAAACTGTCGTTGATGCCTCATAAATAATTATCCATTTTATACTATAATCATATTATAATATAATCTAAGCATATCATATTATACTATAATCTAAGCATAATGCATTACAAAAATATCAATGTAAGTTATATCATATTTTAAGTTAAAGAATTGAAATTATGAAATTCATACTGAAAACGAACTGAAATCATTTTTTCAAACAACAGATATTTCATCAAACACCCTACATGAATCAGAAATTTATCCCAATATCACAACTAAAATCACGTCTTATCCCTTCTATCACTACCATTTATACCTTAAAGTTGTTTTCTAATCACAAAATAAATAAATAAACGAAAGTAATTAAATACTCAAATTAACTTTCATCCAATATACAAAAAACACATTACAGTAGTTGTAAAACTACCTCCACCAAAGGACACGATGACAATGGCTAGAGAAGACAACGTCGACTAGCAGACAAAGAGTCCACAACAGAGAAACCGAAGAGAAGAAAACCGAAGAGGAGACCCAGGAAGAAGGAAAAAGAAGACGCAGGCTGGGCGGAGATGTCGGGTGAGCTGAAATTTAAAAATAATTTACCGACGGAAATTTCCATAGGTAAACTCAAAGTTTTTTTATTCCGCCAATAATTTTTGCCTTTTTATCGACAGATCTCTTATACCGTCGCTAAATCCTTTACCGATGGTAATCTTATTCCATCGCTAAAGTCCATCGCAAAATTTTCCGGAATGATTTTCCTCTATATTTAGCAACGGATATTAGTACCGTCGCTAAACGAAAATTTTTCGTCAATTTTACCAACGGAAATGGAATTTTCTGTCGGTAATTTGCAACAGTATATTTCCATCGGTAATTTTCCATTACTAATTCTTGCTTCCCTCCATATTTAGTGACTGATATTAGTACCATCGCTAAACGAAAATTTTCCCGTCAATTCGTAATTTGTAGCGATATGTTTTCCGTCAGTAATTTTCCGTCGCTAATGCTTGCTTTTCTTGTAGTGTAGTGTATATTTTCCCCTTAGAGAGAAAGGAATATTAGGATCTTTATCAAAATAAAAAAGTCTAGACATAAGGAGTTTCTTCCGCAACTTTATTTCTTGGACCAGAGAAATTGTTTTTCCCAACTGTAATAATAAGCTTTTCATTGTTAGCATGGATAAGAGATGGTGGCTAGAGCATTGTGCATGGCTAGTTGATGGTGCTAGAGAAGTTAGTGTATTCTAGGAAGGAACGCAACTAGTTTCCACTGCTAGAAAAGAAGTTGATCAAGTGGAAATTTAGATGTATAAGCTAATATGAAGCTAACATTATGACCACTCTACATTTGCTCAATTGAGTTTACAAGAGTTTATGTGCATAGTTTCACTAGATGGTCTTTCTATTGACACATCTAAGCTATTTATCTATTACCTTTGATGTAATCTCTTAAGGAACCATTCCTAGGATCACAATACAAGTTTTAACTCCCTCAAAAGCTTTATTCTTTAATACATTTTCTTTAATTTTTAAAAGATTATAAAGATAGATGCCTAAATATTACCCAAATCACATTGAGCTTGAATAAAATGTATTATAACAATATAAAGTTATGTAATATAAAAGGATGAAAACATACATCTTCTTAAATATAAGAGATAATAAATTCAAAAGCGTTTAATTTTCTTAGGTTTCTTAATTCAATTTTTAAACTTTTAAAATTTTTAGTTTGGTGAAAAACCTTTTGAGAATTGTACAACTTAGTTTAAAGTATTGACTTCATTAGTTTTATAATGTTAATAACGAATGGAATTTCATCTTAAATTTAGTGGACATGTCACATTAAATAAAAAAAATAAGAGACAATATTTTGAATTGGGTTGTACAAACTTTGGAAGATTAGTCACTTAATTGAAATTTATAAGAAGTTATATACTAAATTAAAAAAAATTAAGAGCTTAGGCACTTTTGAATTTGTTTTCCTAAAATATAGCATTTATATTGGGTTACAAAAATAAATTTAAAATTTTTATAAAAGTTTATGGAGAAAATAGATTTAGTCTAATGTTTGAGTAAATGATGTCAACTTTTCTTTTACTATACCTAATTTAACACAGTAAAACTTTAGTCACTTTAGTCATCTTTCATCAATGACTAAAAGGCTAAACTAAAACTTTTAATTATATTCTCGCTAAAAATAAATCACTTAATTATTAAATGAATTATAAATTACTTTATTTAGAAATATAATTCATTTAATTGTTAAATGGCTAACAAAGCACCAACCGTGTTATATCTGGGTCTTCTAGTTTCAATAACAAGACTTACCACCATCGAATGCACTCAAGTTGTAGAGAGAGTTCACAGAAGAATAGGCCCCCAGGTGAATAAATTCTTATCTTTTGCTGGGAAATTCTAAAGTGAAATTCTGACTTATCAAATATGTTTTTAGCTTATTACATATCTACAGGAGCTAGGGATGTCATTAGGTAGGGTTCGGTTCAGGTATTACTCTACCCATATCCATATCCATTTTTTATGACTCAACTCATATTCATATCCATCGGTTTTTACGATTTACTACCCATATTCAAATCCATTGGAATGTTCGGATTTTAAATATCCATTGGGTTGTATAGCATATAAAAATATAACTTCTAAATATAAAATATAAAGAGTAGATTTATGCGAACGCTCTAAATCAAAATTACTTTAATGATAATAAGTCAAGATTTTGATTTGTATTTTTTAAAAAATCATAAAATTAGAATAATAAAAATCATAATGTCTAGTGTAAAGACAACATATATTTTTCACAATAAAAAACTGGAATAAAGACTGAAATATCCAAAGCTTCAAATTATCTTTGCGTGAATTCCACAATATTCAAAACTTCATCTCTATATCATTTACATTATTATCGTCCTATAAGAAAATAAAATATGATGAAAAAGGTGATGACTGAGGAGTAAAGTGAAGATTTTAAAGTTGTTTCTTCTCAGAAAATATTAATATTTTATTATATTTAACTATAAATATTCAAGAAAAATAGAAAAATAGAATTAATAGAAAACGGGTAGGGTATGACTATCCATTAGTTCGGGTTATCAGTAGACCCATATCTAAATCCATATCTACAACCATTTTTCAGCATCCATTTAAAATTCATTTTTGTCTCCATATCTATTTTGGTAGTGCGGATATTAATTGAGTTGAAAATCTGTTAAAAATTAATGGTTTCAAAATAATTAAAAATAATGATTTTTACATTATTTTTGAAATTATTAAAAATATAATGGTGAATGGTGCAATAATTGTTTCATAACGCATTGTTTTGATTTTCTTTTGACATAATTTGCTTATTGAACATTCAACGGACCCCGCCCTAAAGAGGAATTTGATTATAACTTCAATAAATTAAAGAGGATAAATTATCGTTCCATAGTTCTCCAGGGAAATATATTCGTATCCTTTGATTTTGTTGTGCTGGACCACCGCATCACTCAAACCCGAATAAAGGTCAATGGTGCTTGTAGTTTGTAGCATTGGAATTTAACTTTTATTCTAAAAATGGAATGGACTTTGCCAATGGTGCCTTTACTTCAAAGAATCTGGATCCAACTTTTATCAAAGCAAAAGTTCCAATTTATAAAAAATTTAAAAAGACAAAGTAAGGAAAAGATTTTGAAACTACTGTGGATAACAACGAAATAATAAACACGAATATAAACACGAGAATTTGATTTCAGGAATTCAATTCAAGAAATTAACGCAAATCAAGAATTGAAATTGAGCAATATAAATAACTATGGAGATTAGTCGAGGGAAATTATCGAATTATGAGAGAGGGAATTCTACCTATCGATAATGCTAACCTAGCTAATTATGTGTTACTAGAATTTTAATTCTAAACTACTGTAAGAGGAATTACTCTCTCTCGAGTTATAATCTTATAGCCTAAATCATTAACCAAATTAAAGTATAAAATTTGCAATTTCTCAATTAACAAAAGACCTTAATAACATGGTTGTTAAGTATAAAAGATGTTTAATAGCTTGAAAAATATGTGAGTTTTATTTTGAACGACGTGCTTAAAATATTTATTAAAAAATTAAATTATTATTTATTTTTCTTCCAAATACAGGACTTTTGAGTTAACATTGACATTTGTGACGTGATAACAATAGAGTAAACCAATGTTACGAATGCCGTACCGGGTTCGGTACCGGATTGAGCTCTGGAACGGAATTATACCGGTACCGGTCGGTACCGGGTACCGTTTCGGGATATTTTTTAAATTTATAAAATAGTCCCTAAACTTTTTAACAATTGCAAAATAGTCCATGTTGATATATTATACAACTGTACTGTATATTTTTCTAGTTTACTGTTTACATCAACCATACTTTCAAAATTCTTAATAATAAATAATAATGACAATTAATTTGAAATAATAATAATTTTTAAATATTTGACATATAAAATAAATAATACCCACAATTAATACGACCAAAGTCAATCATCATCACACAATTATAAAACTAAGAATAATACAAAGCATTTAAAATATTACAATCATACAATTTCATCAGTATAATAAATAATATTACATATTTACATCAAAAGATTCAAAACATCCGATAAAAAGAACAATAAATATTACAAAAAG
>JAOQMQ010000007.1:9096976-9112529 GCA_027563845.1 Erythroxylum subrotundum | reverse complement strand
GATTGTAAAGTGTTCACTGAAAATGGTTATGAATAAAATTGGGCCCAATTGGGTTATGGAGTTTTGTACATTAAATGACTAAATACTGTTGAGTGTATTATTATGACTGAAAATGTTTACAAATTAAAAATGGGCCCAAATTGTCTACTGATTTCCGCGCATACGTTTAAAAAAAATGTTATACTGAGTTTTTGATTGTATTCGAGTGCTCTAGTATACCACTCTCGCGAGGCACGGACTCGGATATCACCCACGATATCGGGTTCGGGTCCTGCGGGAGTGGGGTGCTACATGTACTGCTGGTGCCGAAGAAAGATGGAACCTGGAGGATGTGTGTGGACTGCAGAGCTGTGAATAAAATCAATGTAAAGTATCGCCATCCTATTCCTAGGTTAGATGACATGCTAGATGAATTGCATGGTGCATGCATCTTTACAAAGATTGATTTGAAAAGTGGATACCACCATATTAGAATTAAATCAGGAGATGAATGGAAAACTGCGTTTAAAACTAAATATAGGTTGTATGAATGGTTAGTCATGCCATTTGGTTTAACTAATGCACCCAACACTTTAATGAGATTGATGAATCATGTATTGCATGCATTTCTTGGTAAATTTGTGATTGTTTACTTTGCTGACATCTTGATTTATAACACTAATCTTGATGAGCATGTCATGCATGTGAGGTGTGTCTTGGATGTACTGAGACAGGAGAAACTGTATGTGAATCTTAAGAAGTGCACATTTTGCATTGATAGACTTGTATTCTTAGGGTTTGTAGTCAGTGCTCAGGGAGTAGAGGTTGATAGTGAGAAGGTGAAGGCTATTCAGGAGTGGCCAACGCCTAAGAGCGTGGGTGAGGTAAGGAGTTTTCATATGCCAGTTTTTACAGGAGGTTTGTAAAGGGCTTTTCTACTATTGCTGCTCCGTTGACTGAAATAGTTAAGAAGGAGAAAGAGTTTACATGGGATAAGGAACAGGAAAATGCATTTTTAAAGTTAAAAGATAAGTTGTGTTCTGCTCCCATTCTTTGTTTACCTAATTTTGAGAAAGCTTTTAAGGTTGAGTGTGATGCTTCTAGGATTGGTATAGGTGCTGTGCTTTTGCAGGAAAACAAACCAGTTGCATATTTCAGTGAAAAGCTTAGTAGTGCACAACTCAATTATCCGACTTATGACAAGGAACTGTACGCTGTGGTGAGAGCACTGGAGGTGTGGCGACATTACCTTCAGCCTAGAGACTTTGTCATTCGGACGGATCATGAGTCCTTGAAGCACTTGAAAGGACAAGGCAAGTTGAGCAAAAGACATGCTACTTAGGTGGAGTTTCTGGAGACCTTTCCATACATGCTTCGCTATAAGCAAGGAAAGGAGAAAGTGGTAGCTGATGCATTATCTAGGAGGTACACTTTACTTTCTGCTCTTAGTTCTAAACTTTTGGGCTTCGAACAGCTTAAGGAATTGTATGCTTCAAATGTTGACTTTGCTACTGTTTATTCTGCTTGTGAGCATGCTGCATTTCAGAAATTCTATAGGCATGATGGCTATTTGTTCTGAGGTAATCAATTGTGTGTGCCTAATTGTTCTATGCGTGCTTTATTTGTGCATGAGGCCCATAGTGGTGGATTAATGGGTCATTTTGGGGTTGCTAAGACTTTGGATATTTTACATGAACATTTTTATTGGTCTGGAATGCGTAGAAATGTCGAACGTGTATGTGCCAAGTGTACTGCATGTAGACAGGCAAAATCCACTGTTAAACCTCATAGATTGTATACCCCTTTACCTGTGCCTACTGAACCGTGGGTTGATGTTTCTATGGACTTTATCTTGGGCTTGCCTAGGGCAAAGAGGGGTTTTGATAGCATCTTCGTTGTGGTTGATCGATTTAGAAAGATGGCGCATTTTATTGAATGTCATAAGACTGATGATGTTGTGCATGTTGCTGACTTATTTTTCAAAGATGTTGTTAGATTGCATGGCATTCCTAGGTCTATTGTGTCTGACAGAGATGCTAAATTTTTGAGCCATTTTTGGCTAGTGCTGTGGGGCAAGTTGGGTACAAAATTGCTTTATTCTACTACTTGTCATCCACAGATAGATGGACAGACCGAAGTAGTTAATAGGACCTTGGGTACCATGTTACGTGCTATAGTAGGTAAGAATTGGAAAACTTGGGGTGAATGTTTGCCATTTATTGAATTTGCATATAATCGAAGTGTGCATTCTACCACATGATTTTCACCTTTTGAGCTTGTCTATGGTTTTAATCCTTTGACTGTTTTGGATTTGGTGCCTTTTCCATTGCATGAGTTGTCTAGTACAGATGGCAAAAGGAAAGCTGAGATGGTCAAGGAGTTGCATGAGAAGGCACGACAGCATATTGAGCAGAGGAACAAGGTATATGCGAAGCAAGCCAACAAGGGGCGAAAAATGGTGACCTTTGAACCTGGTGATTGGGTTTGGGTGCATCTGAGGAAGGAGAGTTTCCTACTCAGAGGAAATCCAAGCTGGACCCTAGGGGCGATGGTCCATTTCAAATGTTGGCGCGGATCAATGACAACGCCTATACAATTGCTCTTCCAAGTAAGTATAATGTGTCCGCTACTTTTAATGTTGCTGATCTTTCTCCTTTTGATATGGATTCAGATTCGATGACGAATCTTCCTGAGGAGGGAGGGACTGATGTAAGCGGGACTATGGACAATCGAGCAAGGATAGGCAGAGAGCTAGCCATACCAGAATGGTCCATAACCAAAGCTAGGACCAAGAGATTTAAAGAGGCTCTTTATACGTATGTGAGCTTTTATTTTGAGAAGATGACGAACTCCGAGCCTATTGGAGAAGAGTTTAATGGAATTGAGCCCAAACTAATCCATTTAACTCAAATCCTTGGACCGGATACACTTGGAGCTTGAAGACCCACGAATCAGACCTATTTATTTAATTTTGGACTTTGTTTTATTTTGGGCTTCCATGTATTTTAGCCCAACCCTTTATTATTTGACCTAAGGATAAATACTTATGTTTTAGGGTTTTAGAAGTTTCAGATCATATTGTTTGAGTGCCGTCGACTTTAGAGAGAAACATTATTCTCTTGTTCTTGTTACTTTTCTAATCATCTTTCACTTATCAATTGTTTTTTCAATTGTGGCGCGTCGATTGTTCGTCTCTGGGTTTTATTTTGATCATCGGGATTGCTTGGAACAAGTTTCCGATAGGTGTTGTAGAAATCAAACCTTGCGTATCATTTATTTTCTTGTTTGTTGAATTCCAAATACCCATCCTTCTTAATTCCTCTAGGTCAAAAACCCATCAAACAAAAATACCCATTGGAAACATCATCACATTGACGTAATCCTTCCGCGGTGCGCGTCATTCATGTCCATGACTTTCATTTCCATGTATATACTCTTATCAATTGGTAGCAGTTGGTAGCAGCAAAGAATAATTCTTCGTAAATGAGTTTCACAATGTCATATTAGCTTGCCCACAATTTAAGATACAATTAGATTTTGTTACTTCACAATGTCAAATTGTGTTAGCTTGACATGCATCATGAGGAGAACAGAAGATTTTATAAGGTATTATTCTATTCGGCTTTTGAATCTTCAACAATTTCTCCTAATCCTGCCAATAGGAAAGATGCTGACAATTTAAGATACAATTAATAATTTGTTTTATTTTCAATTAGGTCCTGCTCTAACTGTTTTAGCCTTTTAAGGGTTACTCTTTCTTAGAAGCTCAACATATGTTCTAGTTACCCGCTTATGTATTTATAACACAAGACTCTACTACTTAAGTTATTTAATTGAAGTGTAAAAATGTGATTGAATTTATTCTAGTTACTTTTCAGGATAGAGCGAAAAACCTCTAGCTTATTCTAAAACTTTTAAAGGCCTGTCTTATGACATCCAAGTTGAAAGAGATAAATTGAACAAGTACGACGGACGTATGAAGTCAAAAACTACATTGGATATAATCTTAGTCGATTTCATCCATTAGATAGATTAGGAAATTCTAGTTATGTTCAACCTAATTTATATTAAACTAACTCAAATATCAAAATTTAACTCAAATTTTAATAAATCAAAATTTGGCTCATTGCCAATGTTATGTGCAATCAACTTATATTTCCCTTGATATGACTATTAGAGGAAGAGTTCTGAACATGCTTCATATATTATGTATCTCAATTTTTTTGTCAATTTTACCTAGAGCGTCAAGTTATATATATTTTTAATATCTTATAAAATTAAGGTTCTTTTTTTAAGTTAAAAGATTTTCATTTGTTTTCTAAAACTGAGTTGGTAACTTACCTCCAATCGTCAATTTATCAATTTATCAATATAATTAGAAAATTCCCATTCGAAGAACTACTATATAATGACTGGGATTTATGAGTTACAATTATATATAATTCGAGTTGTTGAAGTTTCATTTCCTTTTCTTATCTTATGATTGAATTAATTATTAACATTCCACCACTATAATTGCATATGACATTGCCGTAAAGCTCATGTTTAGGTGGGGACCTATTCCTCTGTACCCAATAACCATGTGCCTCCTGTTCTCCTTGCATTCACAAGTTATTGAGTACAGAGGATCTGAAGGGTGTTTAGGTGGACCATGTACTTATTGCGATAAAGAGCACATAGAACCTGAAGAGCATCATCAAGTCAATCAGTCAGGTTAGGATTTAGGATGCGAGAGAGAGAATACAAGATACACAACTCATATATATATTAATACATTATTTAATAAAATAGTTTTCAAATTAAGTTATCTAATTTTTAAAATTTTAAATGTTTAATAAAAAACTTAAACATTACAATAAAAATTCTAAAAACATTTATATCATTCTAATTTATTATCCCCAAAACTATTAGTACAACAAAAACCACACTAGATAAGCTCCGTAATGGAGGACTTACTCGTGAAAACTCTACATTAAAGCATTTTGGAAAGTATATTACTACCTGGGACTAGGAAGACTCATATCTTGTTGATTCGACAAAGCTGTTGTGCAGTTCGCTGTCTTTTTATCATCTCCTGAGGCCATCTCCATCTCCATGGACAATTTTTTTCAGCTCAGCGAGTACATCACTCATATCTAGCCTTTGTGCTGCATTTGGTTCAACGCTGGACATTGCTATCTCCACAGCTTTCCAGGCAGAACTGATATTGAATTCACCTTGTAACTTTGGATCAACTATGCTCTCGATATCGCCTCTTTCTATCAAGGAATGAGTCCACTGAATTACGAGACAATGGTCATCTTCATCGACTGGTATTACTGCTGGTTTCCCAGTTATTAACTCAAGGAGAACTACCCCAAAACTGTAAGTATCAGTTTTTTTGTTGAAAATTCCTGATTGGCACCTTTATATAGATAAAAATGACAAGTTACAATCACTTAGGTTTTGTTTAATCAGGTTATTTTTATGGAAGCAAACTATTTACACTTACGATGGATCAAGATACCCAAAAGTGCCAGCCAGTTGAGTCCTGACATGGGTGTCTTTGAGTGCTCTAGACAGCCCAAAATCAGATATTTTGGCTCGCAGATCTCCCGTCAATAAGATGTTAGAAGACTTAAAATCTCTATGGATAATTGGTGGCTTACAACCATTGTGTAGATACTCCAACCCTGCAACTTTAATTAGAGATATTAGCTACACTTCTAACATAATTACATGAAATCTGTGAAGAAATATTTATGACAGAGCTTAACCATGTGCTGTATTTATTGCAATTTGAAGTCTCTTTTCCCAACTTATAACATCTGCTCTTGAACCTACAAAATATAAAGTAGTATTCTTTCTCTCGAGGAAACTAAATTTGACAATTAGTTCAATATAAATGGAAGGTTGGCCAATGAGGAAAGATAATTAACTTAGTTTACGGTTAATTACCAGATAAATGTTGTTTTAAATTCCCATTTTCCATATAATCATACACAAGTGCCATAATTCCCTCCTCGTTGCAGTAACCACGCAGTGGGACCAAGCTTCTGTGATGAACAACTAGTAAGAGCTCAACCTGTATGTTCAAGAATTGTCATGGCTAATGAAAATTACTTATGCATACGTCTCCCATGTAAGCTTGACATCAATTCAAGAAAATTGTTTTTCTTTTCTTTATATCTAACCTCTGCTAAAAATTCTTTATATCCTTGCTTGGAAGATGCAGACAACAACTTGACTGCAACTGGAGTGCCATCGTTCAGGTTGCCTAGATAAACTTTTCCAAATCCTCCTTCTCCAATTTCATCTCGGAAATGATTAGTAATGCTTATAATCTCATAGTATGTAAATGAACGATTCTTTGAGTTCAGTAATGAACCATTTTTGCATTTGGTGACTGGAGAGAAGATGAAATGATTTACTATTCGAACTTTTACTAGACAATAAAAACCATAATGAGATGTAGTCTACTAAGAAAATTTGCAAACAAAAGAAAACAATTTACCTCTGTGCTTTTTCATTATCCATGTAATAATCATGATGCTTAACAGGATAAACGCCAGGATTGAAATCGTCGATACAACAATTGGAAGCATTAGACTTTTCTTCGATTTCTCACACGGCGCAGTTAGACATAGTTTTGGATTACCATCAAAGCTGGTATTTAATCAAAGAAACATCAAAATCGTAATCTATCTTTTATGGTAAATCAAAATATAGAAAAATGCTGAAAAGTATCAAACCTTAATTTCAGTAGATCAGTCTTAGCCTTTTCAACAAGAAGCTGAGGAATTACACCGGAGAGTTTATTCCCATTTAAATTTCTGCAATGAATGCAAACAAACAAAAAATCAATTATACATACGATGAATAAACTCTTATGGAAGCATAAATTTTTACCAACTTACAGCACACTTAGATTTGGAAGTTGTCCTAAAAACTCAAGCACTGCTCCAGTGAGTTCATTGAATGACAAATCCCTGGAACAAAATGAACTGATTAGTAGAAATAAGTTATAGAATCTCATTTTCTGGATTACTATAAGCAGCTGGCACATTCTATAAAATAAAGGGTGAGGATCCTTACAAATTCTGCATTGCTCTGAGATTCGAAAAGGCTGAAGCTATATCTCCTCTCAAGCTACTTGAACTGAGGTTCCTATAGACAATTAAGATGAACAAAATAAATAATTAAAATATCTCTACTTGTCAGTCAGACATTCCCAAAACTAAAACATGCATGCTTGGTGGTATTAAGAAATCTCTTCTTCAAAATTCTTAAAACATAATTCAATTTCTTTACAAACAAACATTACTTGTTCAAGAGTAACGTAAACTCACAACGAGATTATTTTTGAAAGTTCAATATTGTCATCATTATTGCTGCAGCTCAAACCGGTCCATAGGTACTCTGAAGTCAAACATGGATCTCCTTGCCAGTCTATTTTATTAATCTTGTAGATATGTTTTATTTCCATCATAGCATCAACTGCGACATTGTAGCACATGAAAACATAAAAAACTTCACAATTTTCGATCTCAATTTTCCAAGCTATCAACAGTGACATCTATCACATAAGGACATAAAACAGTTTAAAATCCCAAACTTCATTTTGTATGCTAGTAGCTATTTATTAATGGTAGCATTTGCAGTTCTGTCAAAAGAAAAACGGGCTATATGTTTGGAATAAAGCTGAAAGTAGAGGAAGAATAAAACAGAAGAGCAAGTTTGGCAACAACTCGTTTTTTTTTTTGGTAAATAAGAACTTTATAAAAAATAAAAAGTTATATACAAGCAATAGCTACCAAAGGTAATCTCATAACACGCAAAAACAAAATGGCATGCATCTAACTGCCTTGCCAGCAATTGCTCTTAGTCAGGACTTAACCCATAGCCTGCCAGAATAGAAAGTGACAAGATCAAGCTCAAAACAAATACCACAAATGTCCAGTTATATGCCAAGCAATAAAACACCAATAACTACTACCGCATTATATCAGCAGATATCCAAAATACACTAGCAAACACAGACCAATCCCATAGACAATCATAGTAGCATCAAATCCTGCTAATCTGTATGTATTTGCTCAATTAATGCCCACTGCAGCTGCCATAGGTAATAGTTAACAACTTGTATTTTTTCCTTATAAATTATACACGTATACACAAGAGAGAGTATATTATACCACACATCTGATCACTCTTTTGAGCAAGTAAATAAGCAATAATAACATATATTTTTTTGGTTGTCTTAACACAGCACAAGAAGTTCAACTAGCTTCACTAATATGCAATCAAATTCCAAAGTTTTAATTCTAATGACTACATGATTATCATCTAGATAAATTACAAATTAATTAAATTAATTTATTCAATCTTAATATCTCCAAGATTTAATTAAGTTTTTCTAAAATTATTGTAATAATGGCATCAAACATCATTATTATCATAATTCATCAACTTGAGCATGGCCTAAAATAAGACCGTATGTGTGCCTCTGTAAACAAGTTAAAGTGAAGTATTATAAGATTTGTCATAAGCAATGTTAAGTTCTGATTAATTACCAAAAAAAAAATGTTAAGTTATGATTGAATTATTAGATGAACAAGTTATATACAAGTGTAGTATCTAAAATTTATATTGAATTATACTTGTGTAGACTTATTTTATATATAAAAGATTATGCATTCTTTAAATTAGTGATTGATCACTAAAATAAAATTATTTGCTCTTATTTCCTAAAGAAGTAGGTATATCTAATTAGTTGAACTTTTTAAAAATATTTTAGTTAATTATTATTTATTTTTTTGGTTGAAATCTATCGTCACGGATATTTATTATTTTTTATAAATTTCTATGATTTCAAATTTCAACTATATTATTGATATTGTTGTATTTTTTAAAGAAGATTTTTTCCTCAAAGTCACATCTTTTGAAAATCTCTTCTATTCTTCGTAACATTTTGTATAGTTTTATTTTAGGATATACTTTTTCTATAAGTTATCTTTTTTCTTTGCGAACCCAAAAGAAAGGATAATACTAAAAACAGTCTTTTCCGCAAATTTCTCATATTAAACTTGAAGAACACTTTCAATAAAGCTTTCTTTTCGATAGTGTCTTTTCTTTTTTTATTCTAAGATCTAAACGAGGGACTTTGATATCACTTTATTAATTATAAAAGAAGAGGATATAGGTGTTTTCAAACATGAAAAGACACAAGATATATCTTTATTATAACAACATTAATACGTCTATAATTTTTCCAAAAAAAAAAAACACTACATTTACAATATTACTCGACTCTATATAAAATACTACAAGAAAAGTTATGTTTATACTTTTAATATTAACAAACTCTTATCATACTAACATATTTACATATAATTAAATATATTTAATTTCTAAATTTGAAAAGACATAAATCATAATTATTTCTATAGCAAAGTTAATTTTATCACACTATCTTTATTTTTAATATTTATGTTTACTATTTCTAACCAAAAGAGTGTCTCATAATTTTTTTTATAAAAAAAGCAAAGTTGTAAACATAGTGACTTACCATCCGCTTGGTTTGTGGTTGGCTTTGTTAACTTGAGTTCTCCGAGAATCTCAAAAGCGTTGAGGATTGGTGGGAGGGTAGAATCCTGTGTTGGGTTGATAGTAAAATTAACCACTCCTACGGATTTGTTGGAACGAATGGTGAGGGGTTTGGAGTTCTCAAGTGTAAAAGCCCCGTAATCGTCTCCGTTTATCGTAATTGTGAACTTTCTTCGTTGTCCTGGCAAAATCTTCTCAATTTCAAAAAAGTACAGGTTAACCTACGAGTCGTGGCTCAGTTGGCAATACAGGCTGAGCTAGTGGGAAGAGCTCTCGAGTTCGATCCCTATTAAACACACCCATAGAGAAGAGTCAAAGTCGTAATTGTGTCTACGCCCCGAACCGGATTAGTCAGCCCAATAAAATCGGATACCGGTGGTTTAACCTAAAAAAAAAAAAAAAGTACAGGTTAACGTATAAATTACGCCAGGGGTTATAATCGGTGTAGATATAACTCAACGAACTCTGATTAATCCCTGGCATAGCTGCAGTCCTGAACACATCTACTGGCACTTTATTGTTATCATTGTCCTCTTGCATGTCAATATTCAGCGTCGAAGCATTTGCCTTCCAGTCGGAATAGGCAAATTTCATTGGCCACCACTTGCGATCGTAGGGATCATCCTTGTACCTACAAGATAAAATAGACAATTATATAAAAGCTCGATATCTGTGTCTTAGTTGGATTACCTGTAAGAGTTTTACATAAAACTAATGAAAACATATCACGTAAACCAGAATTTGCAATTTTGATTACCATACCTGATTGTGTTATCCGAAACATAGCCAACATCAATTCTCGGAAGAGTTTCCAACGTCGAAAAAGACTGAACTATGTAGCTAGAACTGTTTACTGGCCGTAGTTCCAGTGCTGAAATGAAAGGTACGCCATTTCCAGTGTTTATCAGACACACGTCAATTGTATCGCTTGAAGAGAAATGCAAAATCTCCAACAGCTTCATGTATTGATCTGTAAAATTAACTTTTTCCCATAGGTTAACTCCAAGATAAAGTTTGAAAGTTGGGGTTTGGTTCTTGCCGTCGTAGTTTCCATACAAGAAGGAAGCTCTGATTAAGTAGTTGTTATGTCTGCCCTGCTCAGGTTTCAGGGTATAACAATTCCTTGTTCCTTCCTCAAAGCTTCTTAAGTTGATCAATTGCTTTCCAAAATAAGGATTGGAAGCCAAATATTCTTGTTGTACATTTTGATTTTTTCCAGTACTCACGAATCCTGAATCTGATTTAAAATAGATTCCTGAGTTCTCATAATCTGCGTCTACTCCACAGTCTATGCTTATAAAACCTGAGGAAGTTGTTAAAGGAATGTAGATAAGAAAATGATGTAGATATATCATTTTACTCTAGCAAAATTAATTCACTAACAGGTTGCAATTAAGCCCTGCAGGATTTATGTAAAGCTTACCTGGTTTTTCCATATTGCTCATTTTGGCCATAGTTGAGCTGCCAAAAGTAGCTGAGAGCAGAACAAAGTAGATCCATATTTCTGTAACCAAAACCAGTGTTTTCGCACCGCTCATAACGCTAGCTGTTGCCTTTTCCAGATTAGTTGAGTTCCGATAAAATGTTCAAATCTTAACCTAGAAAATTTGAAGGTTAATCGTCTATATTTCGGGTCAAGTAGCCAACTTCCAAGCAAGTTCTGAAAAGAGGGTAGACTTGCATGCGCGTGCGCTTTGTCAAGTTTATCTGCGGGTCAATGTGGGTGTCTTACTTTTAAATCAGGAAAAAAGGGGTTTCCCTGGTCAGCCAACGAGACAAGAAAGGTCTCCGTCAGGACTCAGGAGCTGTTCCTCTACGTGACTCCAACCTGCCTGTAAGAGACAAGAAAGGTGTTAATATGTACGTCTCACATTCACGTAGCGGCAGTTTGGCATCAACGAATCTGGATGGGACCTATTCCTCTGTACCCAATAATCAGAGGATCTGAAGGGAATCTGGATGGGCAATTGTACTCGGCGAGGCCAGTCCTTAGGGTGGAGCAAACCTTTTTAGAATGAGGTAAAATTAAATACAGACGGAGTCAGCAAAAGCTCTCGCTTTTCGGTCACAGCAGATAGCTTGTTGCGAGATAGTTCGGGCGCTTAGTTTGGAGGATTCGTTTAGAACATTAGTTGGTATTTCACATTCACCACTGAACTTTGAGGTGTACTCTCAGTTCTTAACCTGGTTCGGAACTTGGGGTACCAAAATATCGAATTAGAATTGGATTCGAGTACAGTGACCAATATGCTTTCAACCTAGATGATGTGAGCTACATCTCTTAACCCTTTAGTGTTGGGCATTGACGAACTGTTTACCCGCAACTGGGTTGTTATAATTCGGCATATTTATAGAGAAGGTAATCAGTGTGCAGACTGGCTTGTTAATTATGCAGACCAGTTCGATTTAGGGTCACTATTCTTGAACTCCCACACAAGGGATGCCTTTCTATCCTTTTGAATGATGAGTTGGGGGTCTATCACCCTAGTGCTCACGTGTAATTTGTAATGTTTTTTTTTCCTTATATAAAAAATAATAACAATAAAGTTAGAGGACAATCACACAACGTGATTGAATCATTGAAGGGAGTAAAAAAGAAAAAGTTGGCATCATAATTAGACAATTGATCAATTACAGCCGTAAAGGGTAAAACTGGGGACACTTGTAGACTTGATTTCAGATATTGGCCTGGAAACTTGTACTTTGGGTAGAATAATGTTTAGTAAAAGTCTAAAAGAGCTATTAAAATAACGATCGTTATAACGGAATTTGATATATATTAATTAAAATGTTTTTAGATACTATCGTTGCGCAGGATATAGCTATAAAAACCACAAAAATGATAAAGATGCTATTGGGTCATAATATTTAGTATAGTACTTTAAAGAAGTTATTAAAGTAATGCTACTGGGTCCATAATATTTAGTCTTTTAATAGTTTTCTAATTCAAATGATTGAATATTTCATTAGTTGCAATTATTTAACACCTAATCTTCTTTGTTTAGCTCCACGTCTTAGCTTAAATTCTGTGTTGTGAAAAGGATACACAAAGCAAGAGGGAACATATCACTCTGACACATTTTCTCCGGTGACAAAACTCACCACAATTTGATGTATTTTTGCATTAGTGACTGCAAAGCAACGGGATTTACATCAGTTAAATGTAAACAATGCTTCCTTAAATGGGAAGTTCGAAGAAGTATATATGCTCCCTCCATCAGGCTTTTAGGCACCACAGAACATGGTTTGCAAACTCAAAAAGAGTTTGTATGGCTTGAATCAAACCTTCAAGTAGTGGATTGAAAGATTGACAATTGCACTTGTGTCTGTCCGAAGCCCCGCAAGTACGGGTCACGCAAGTAAATAGGGAAGTAAGAGTATCGATCCACAGGGAGTTACTGAACAATTACTAGGCTAAAACCATTCAATTATTCGGGCTGATCATTTAAATGTTGATTATTGAGAAATTAATTAATTAATGAATTGCTAAAACTAATTCTAAAACTAACAGAATAACCGCGCAATTTATGACTGTAAGGAATAAATCAAATATATAAAAGACATGTTTCAAATTTGGTTTCGTGATCGACTTCTAATTATTTTCTTCTGGTTTATTCAATAAACTTGATTCCTAGACTTTGAAGGAAACTAGATCTAAATTATCTATGATTCTCTATCGAGATGTTAAAGAAGTATCGTAGTTAAAATCAATCCCGACAATCGTGGCTCATGAAATTAACTAAAACCCATTAAGATTTTTATCTGGTTGGTAATTCCTCTCGCAGATTTTTGCCTATGTCTAGGTCCAAACCTATAAGTTCTTAATTTTGATTTTTCACTACTGATTTTCATCATTCGATTCTTCAATCGATAATTTCGACACAAATTATGTGAGACCTAACATATAACAAACACAATAATTCGCAAAACAAGAATCAATAGCCACAAATCAATTTTATTGAATAAAATTCAGAATCAAATCATATAGAAATTCGAAAACTACTACTCATCTTTGAAACCTAACAAGAAATCTACTTAATCATGTTCATGTTCAAGTTCAACAAAATAGATATCAAATCAAAGATAATAGACATTAAAGAGTAAGAATGAAGAACTTAGTCGTGCGTTCAGGTCTGGAAGAGTCGACATCCAGGTTTGCTTCGCAGCTGCCTTCTAGCGTGTGTCAAAGTCCTTCCCCAACATCTGCCTTGGTGGTGCGTCAAAATCCTTCAACTGCGTGCGTCAAGCCCCTTGGTTCTGCCGCTAGTCTTCGTGCCTCTCTGCTGTTATGTGTTGTGCGTGCGTCTCTGTGTGAGTGGGTCTATTCTCTGCGTTGGACTCATGTTGTTGGTTCTTTTCCTGCGTCCCTCTACTCTCTCCTGTACCACCCTCTACGTGAGATACATGCTGCCCATTAAAAACCTAAATGTTAAAAACGTTTTTTGTCTTCCAAAAACGTCCCCATTTCAGCTGCGTTTTGGGCTCTTCCAACTGCTGCGCTTTGGTGATCCTTCCCAGCTGTGCTACGTCGTTTTCGTCAGGCTGCCTCTGCCGCATGTGTTCAAGTCCTCTGTAATTAAACCCAACATTAAAAACATTTTCTCCTCCTCTCCATTGCCGTTTTGTCTCCACTTGCTCCACTTTTAATTTCTCGTTAGGATATGCAAAATTATTCAATTTCTATGGACGTGCCGTGAACAAATTCTTGGGTCTAATTTGAGGTCAAACTCATGCTTTCTACAAAAAAACAAGAAAAATAAAATAAATAACAAACTCAATAAAAATAAATCAATAAACCTAAAAATAATACTAAAATGAATGAATGAATATGCAAAATGAAAGCAAATATGACCTAAATACCTATATGAATTGGACTAAACAAATGCCCCCAAACTCGAACCTTTGCTTATCCCCAAGCAAAATAAAGATTTAGGAAACATTTTAAAGCTACTCATCCAAGGAATCGTAAAAATTGTAAATCCAAGATCACAAATTCACTTTTAGCCTTTCGATTCAAACCGTTCCCACCTTTATGATACAAGAAACTAAGAAATTACTCAAGCCAATATTCCTTTAACCTTTGATCAATTATGAAAAACCCTCTTCTTGCAAGAAGCAAAGAAAACTAAAATTAGTTCCACAACAACTTATAACCCAAGTATCTCATACATAATGATGATATAATTAATTAACCAATCTCATAGGCAAGACATCCTAACTTATCTCCACTAATGTAGCACTTATTAATGAAAGATCAATAGGTCTTACTAGGTTGTAATGAGGCTATTGAGTGTGTAACGTGGGTTTGAAACAAAGAAAGGGGAAATAAAGGCTTAAAAAAAATTGAGGAATGATTGTTTAAAACATGCAAATGTAGAAAACATGCATAAATTTAATGTATTTTTTTCTTTTTTTTTTCTTTTTTCCTTTTTTTGAATAAATAGGGAAATATAGAATTGACATCCAAATATCTCAAATGATTACAAGCTCCCATTCCCAAATGCATTTAAATAGGCTTGTTCCACATATAAACAATATCAAGCCTTCACAAATTAGGACAACTTCCCCCAAACTCTTTTCATTGCATATTTTGGGGTTTCAAATTTCTCTTTTTCATAGTTGGGAACAAACAAACAACTCTTGGATGCAATTTTTATTCTTTTTTTATTCTTTTTTTCATCAAAATTATACACATTCCAAAACATCACAAATCTTAAACAATCAAACCACATAAAAGGGTAGGGAATTAAGGTCGTAGGCTCGGTTTAATTAAGGGTACCAAGCAAAATTAGGATAATGTATAAGGCTTAAAAAGGGTTCCAAGGAAAATAAAGGTGAGTAAGCTAAAAGTCATTTAGGCTAGATGACAAAGAACGGTGCCTAAATCATTTCATTCTTTAATAAATGCTAACATTTCGCCTCGATAGGATTAGAAAGCTTGTTCTAGGATTGGTGAGATATCAAAAAGTTACAAATTGCTGAGAAATTT
>JAOQMQ010000007.1:9081927-9096876 GCA_027563845.1 Erythroxylum subrotundum | reverse complement strand
CACAATCAAGCATGGAGAACAACATATCTTAACACCAAACTCAAAATCCTAATGTAGAGAGAGATGAGACAAAATTTTACCTAAACCTTCCTTTGGTGATATCTTCCAATCCTTTGATAATTTCTCAAATCTAACGATAGATTTGAGTTCCTTGGCCCTAAATTAGCTTAGAACACCTTGATTAAGGTTGTAGAATCAAAAAGAAGGGTAAATTTTGGTGATGGCCAAAACTTCCTCTCTTTCCTCTCTTCTCCTTCTTTCTTCTCCTTTCTTTTAATTAAAACAAAATGTCTTAAGTGCTTAGAAATGTGATGCACGGCCATAAGTGAAAGAAGGGCCTAGAATATTGACCCTTCTTTGACCAAATGGGTTGAAATTACAATTTTGCCCTTAGCTTATGTAAAATTACCATTTTACCCTCCAAACTTTCCTAAATTTACAATTAAGCCCAAAGTTTAGAAATCTCCAAAACTTTTATTTTTATTTTGGTCCTTGGACTTCTAAAAATTATAATTAAGCCCATTGACTTTACAAAATTGCTAATTGGTCCTCCAAGAATTGAAAAATTACAATTAAGTCCTTTAACTTTTAACAATTTGCAAATAAGCCCTTATGTACGTCAACTTTTCCAATTAAGCTTTCTAAGTGTCCAATAAGTCTATAAATCATGTCTAATCACCTCTAAGGCATTAGAACACATTTAATTCAACCACCATGGTCATATTCATCCAATGAACTCGGTTCTACATACTTAAAAGCTTATATGTCAGAAATCTCCAAGATTTCGCATACCGATGAACTCTAAGTTCATGTAAGGGCATATAACATTATAAATCATTTACATATACACCCAAATGACTTAAATACATGTTTGAACTCATACACAACCATGTATATTTCAATATACAGTAGCATCTCCAAGTACTGACCAATACAAAAGGGCTCAGAAATTCTGGCGTTACAACGCGTCTACCCAATGCAAGCCACAATCATGGCCCTGCAGGCTATGATCATGGCTAACATATGAGTCTTCTGTCATGATCGTTGAATGCAGGCCACGATCGTGGGCCATTCCTGGAGCTTCTGTCACGATCATGGCCTACATGCCATGATGGTGGGTCTTTGTTTTGGCTCAAATGTCTTCGGAAACTCCTCACTTCTTCAATATTAACCTTGAAGCACTAGCAAACACATCAAGGTACCTCAAAAACATAATATTTAAGCTCAAAAGTTTGTGCTAACCCTTTAAGCACGTAAAACACACATAATTAACAAACTAACACAATTCTAACCTAAACACTTACTAAATGATCGAATTAATGGTTAAATACATATCAGACTATGCCCTAAAACACAATGCAACTATCACATCCCCATACTTCAACATTTGCTTGTCTTCAAGCAGACAGAACAACAAACAACACAAAATCACAAAACAAACAATGCAATAATGAGACAATGTCTTCAACTTCATGAAACAAATTTAACTTTAAACACAATCATTTAAGTTGTTCCAAATCATTAACATGTAAAATCCGCGTCTAAGAGCTCTAGACTAAATATACATATTAATCAAAATTTAAATATCAAGTTTATTCACCCTTTTCAATTATACACACATATTAATAATTATTCGGTCAATCAAACTTTGTAACTAATCCTAAGTTTGTTTCCATGAAAAGTTAAGATACTTACAAGTTCGGTAGGTTTTATTATAAACACATTTTTTAACACTTTTTGTGGACATCGACCTAGTCTTTTTACAAGGAGGAAAACATTGGTAATGAATGTCGATTTGGTTACTCGACTAAGTCATGTTTTTAGTAAGTTGCTTAGTTGAAACATTATTATAGCCTTTTGACGCGAAGGCACACAATTGTGATGCATGTCGATCTGATTACTCGGTTAAATCACATTCTCAACTAGCTATTAGCTCTATTCATAACCCAAAGGCTAGCAAAATAGTTATTTGTTTGAAATATGCAAACAATTTTTTCAATTAATTAATGCCTACCTTATTGCTTTAGCTACTCATTTTCATGAAGAAATACTAGCAAAGCTACTTTGTCGAAAGACCTAAAATTATGAATGAATGTGACAACTTATAGGGTGATAAACTAACACTAAATCCTAATTAACTTGTATATTTTAGCTGAATAACCCAAATCACTAATTTCACAAGCTAATAACTATTCACAACCTAATAGATTATGTTCAAAATTAAATTGATTTCAATCCATCTAATCCATCGATACATTCATATAATTCACAATATGCAACCTAAACATAATAACATAACAATATTCAAATTTCGAACTCAAAGCAAAACACACAACCCTCCCCACACTTGAACAATACATTGTGCACAATGTGAAAAGAGAAGGGTTCGAACATGAACTCACCAGGGTGATTGAGCTGGGGATGGTGTCAGAGATAGAGACCCAATGCACTTGACACCGAGTTGGATTCCCTTTCTTATAATTTATTCAAAGAGAATATGAGAGTTAGCAATCCAATCATTCCACATCATTACAAGCTTATTTTAGAATTTAAAACTAACTAACTACACAACAATTTAAATCTAACTACTAAACATGATAATTTAGGGTCATTAGCTTGACCTTGCATCCTTGGAAGCTCAGTCAGGATCAATTATGAGTGGCTTGCTTCCACCCCTATCATTCAACATCAATTTTGTAGCCTCTAAGTAAGCTACAAATTGCAAAATGATCAGAAGGACAATATTGATAAGTTAACAAAACTAATTAATTTCAGTAATGTCCTTTTGACTAATAACTATCAAGAAAATAGGGAATAACAAAACTCCCTGAATCTTCTATTAAGTCTAGCAGTTTGTTTGATAAAAGGGTGAGCTGCTCTTGTTCTTCCTTAGTCACTCCCTTTTCTTCCTCTTCTTTTGCTTCACGAACAGAGACTTTCATAGATTCTTTAAACTTGATGTTTGTTGTCATCTTTTCTTCTTCCTCATGCTCCTTTGAAGATTCGACATCATCAACTCTTATGAATGGTATTCTTAGTGGATAAGGCGGAGGAGGAACATAGGGAGGGTCCTCATTCTTTTCTTCATCCTTTTTCTACCTCTCTTGGTCTTCTACAGAGTGAGTTTCAGGTGGTCTATCTGTTGGTTCTCCTAACTCTTTCCCACTCCTAAGTGTGATAGCCTTAACTTGCTCTTTTGGATATAACACTTTTTGTAGATAACACATTGGTAAGTTGTTCCACTTGAACCTCCAGGATGAGAATAGAAAAGGAATGAGTCCTTGTTACTTGGTCATTTTTCTCTTCTATCCTCTTCTAGGACCCATCCATAATTATGAGCTTGTCTATTGATCTTGTCTAGTCTGGAATCATAGTCATTGTATTTATCCTATTGATATCCATGTGACCCTTGATTTCTAAACTAAATCTCAGTATTATTAGACAAATGAAAATCTGGGTGGTTTTGTCACCCTGACTGATATGTATTGGAATACGGATTGTTATCTCCCTGACCAACTTATGTTCCATTAAACTTAAATTACTCCATGTTGTTGTTTTCCCTTAAGAAGCAATCAGTTGCGATATATCTCTCTTGCACACATGACTCATATTCGTGCTGCATTATTGTGACTGGAGAGGAAGATGTGGCTTTTAGGCTATTCAATTTCTTGGTTAGCTTGTCGATCTCAGCCTGTAATGTTATCATTCAATTTTTAGCAATCATTCCTCCTGGGTCCCAAAAGGTTGACTAATGACTACTTCGTTATGATGTCCAAGGACAACTAGTATATGCCATGTCTTCTAACAGATCGTTTGCTGCTTCAATTGTTTTCCTCATGAACGATCCTCCAGTAGCTGCGTCTATAGTGCTCCTTAGTGTAGAAGGTTTGCAATAGGAATTCATTAGATAGGTTATGATGATGATAGCTCCTTCGCAACTCCTTATACCACTCTCATGCTTCATATAAAGACTCCCCATCATTTTACTGGAAATTGATAATTTCCTTTATTAGTCTTGTTGTCTTGTTTAGAGGGGAATACTTATTTAGAAAAACTCACACCAACTACTCCCATGTTATGATGTTGGATGGGTGGAGAGAATTCAACCAGGCCTTAGCTCGATCCCTAAGTGTAAAGGGAAAAAGCATCATCCTAACAACATCCTTCGACATCCCAATATATCGGAAGGTGTCACAAATTTCTAAGAAATTAGCTAAATGAGCATTGGGATCCTCATTGGCTAACCTGTAGAATTGCACATTGGTTCGCAACATGTTTAGCAGTGATGGTTAGATCTCAAACGTATTCGCTTACACTAATGGTTACATAATCCCTTGATGATGGGCATTGAGATGTGGCCTCATGATGTCCATAAGGGTCCATCGCTCTCCATGATGTATTTCCTACACCATCGTTCTTTCCATCTCCTTTTAACATTCAACTCTTAAGATTCCCTATTATTGTTTAGTGATATCCTAGTTGATGTGTCATCTACTTTATGCCTAGCTTCCTTTTTTCACAAAAGATGGTGAAAAAAGCCTTAGACTGCAAGAATTAAACTAATCTACACTCCCTGACGACAATAACACCAAAAACTTGATCGTCTCATTCGAGCCTTAAAATTTATAAGCCCTCAAATACCACAAGCGCAAAGGTCACGATTGTAGTATAAAAGGCGTCGATCCCATAAGGAGGAGTGATTAATCTAATCTTAAAAATCTAAAGCTGAAAAGATATGACTAAAAATAAACAATGCAATAGGAAGTAAATACGAGCATTGCATTTAACCAACTAAATAAGAAGTTAAACATTAAGGAATTAACAATTGAGCAACAAGCATGCACAATAGAAATTAACCAAAGAATTTACCAAGTTATAAGAAAGGGGATTTTACCTATCATTAATGTTAACCTAACTGATTATGTGTTAATAAGGTGTCGGTTTTAGATGATCCTAGGGCTAATTACTCCATCTCAAGTTATAACCATTAACCCTAATTTATAAACCCTAATTGGATTATGAAATTTGTAATCTCTCAATTCACAAACTATCCCAAACCCTAATTAGATTTGAAGCACTTTAATAAACTATAAGAATATCAAACGGGATCTCTCTCCACACAATTACCAATATGATTCATCATGGTTTCTATTAAATTGCCTAACTCTCATTAATCCGATTTAATCATTATTCATTCAGTTTGTCCTCTCAGTTTGTTACTGAATTATACAAGAACACAATCAAATCACAACATTCATCCAATAAACACAATCAACTAAGTTATCATTAAATCAAAATAAAATCCTAAAGAAGAGTTAGAACATCATCAACATTCCACCATGTATTATCATACAGTCCATCCCAACTTTATACATGAATAAAATTGAAACAAAAAGGAAATAGAACTTAGAACGTATGATCTGGGAAGGCAGTAGCATTGAGAAACCACCTGATCCAGGAAGCAAGTCTAAACTGCTTCTTCTCCTCTTTCTTCCTCTTCCTCCTCTCTTTCTCTTCCTCTTTCTCTCTTAGGGTTTCCAAAAGTGGCTACACAAAAAGCTCCCTTTCTTCTCTTTTGTTTTTCTTTAAATAGTCTCTTATGTTTTGGGTAACCCTAGTACTTTTTAGCGATCCAAAAAGTCCAAAAACTTCCTCAAAATATGAAGTTCGTAAATGTCTGCACATTTGCCGAACGTAGGCCATGATCGTGGCTCACATCTGAGTCTTCTGTCACGATCGTGGCTTGCAGTCCATAATCGTGGGCCATTCTTGGAGCTTCTATCACAATCGTGGCTTATTGTTTTTTCCCGAATGTCTTCCAAAACTCCTTTCTTTTTTTATATTGACCCTAAAACACTAACAAACACATCATAGTACCTTAAAAATATAATTTTTAAGCTCAAAAGCTTGTAAAAACACTTAAACACATACTAAAGGCATAATTAACAAAATAACACAATTCTGACCTAAACACAAACTAAATGATTGAATTAATGGCTAAATACATGTCAAACTATGCCCTAAAACACAATGCAATTTACAGTTATCAATATACTATGCAAGTAAGACTCTTACGGGACCTCAACTGAACTATACCACCATAGAAAAGGAATTACTCGCAGTGGTGTATGCATGTGACAAGTTTCAATCCTACCTCTTAGGATCTAAAGTGATTGTATTCACCGATCACGCTGTTGTAAAATATCTATTTGCTAAGAAGGATGCAAAACTAAGACTTATTCGATGGGTGCTACTATTACAAAAGTTTGATATAGAAATAAGAGATAAGAAAGGAGCAGAGAATGTGGTTGCAAAACATTTATCACGTCTCGAAGGAGGATAATGAGAGGAAAGTGATGATATTAATGAGAACTTCCCTAATGAAACCCTAATGTTACTTAACAACCTGATGACACCATGGTTCGCTGATGTCACAAATTATGTTACTGGTGGTAAACTTTTGTCTGATCTATTATATTAATAACGAAAACGTTTCTTGCATGAATGCACTTGATATCTATGGGATGAACCAATCTTGTATCGAACATGTGCTGATGGTTAGTAAGATGATGTGTTCCAAATGAAGAAATGTTGGATATATTAACACAGTGTCACGAAGCTCAATACGCTAGCTACTATGGAGTAAACAAAATGGTAATTCGAGTACTCGAGTGTGGATTTTGCTGGCCACATTTGTTTAAGGATGATCAAGCTTTCGTCGCACAGTGCTATCGTTGTCAACGAGTAGACAACATCTCCAAAAGAGATGAGATGCCTTTGGTAAAAACAAGTTCTACAAAAGACAGTGAATAGCTTTAGGAAGGACTGGGCATTAAAGTTAAATGATGGTTTATGGGCTTATAGGACTGCGTTCAAAACACCTATCGAAACGACTCCCTTCAGGCTTATATATGGTAAGGCTTGTCATTTTCCTGTGGAGCTAGAGCATCGAGCTTATTGGGCGATGAGAGCTTTGAACTTTGATTGGAAGCAAGTGGGTGAAAAACAACTCCTGCAAATAAATGAACTCAAAGAGTTTCGTTCTAATGCGTACGAAAATGATTAACTTTACAAGGAGAAGGTGAAGAGATGGTATGACTTTCATCTTAAACAGAAGGAATTCAAGGTAAGAGATGCAGTTTTGCTATACAATTCAAGGTTGACAGTGTTTCCAGGAAAGTTGAAATCACGATGGAGTGAACCTTTGACGGTCACCCAAGTTCTTGATCATGGAGCCCTAGAATTTGTAAATGCAAACAAAGAAACCTTTAAGGTGAATGGGCATCACTGCAAACCGTATCTTAGTGTTGAACATGTTTCCAAAGACATAAGGTCAAGCTAATGAAAATAACTTAGCACATTTTATAGCTAGAATTACATTGTTGTTCAATTAGATTTGTTTTAAATTCCATAAATAGGTCTTATTGATTTGGACTAGGTTGGCTTACTAATTCTCTTATTTTTTGTTAATCAATTATAAGATAGGAACGCAATATCGGTGTCAAGTTGAGATTCCACCTCCGACACCATCACCATCTCAATCATCATGACGGTTCTATACTCTAACCCTTGTCTTTTATTTTTCTTGTTATTTTCAATTGTTCTCATGTTTCTCTTGTTTTGTTAATTGTTATTCCCACATTATCTATTATTGTTTGTTCTTCTCATATTGAGGACAATGTGTTGTCTACGTGTGGGGAGGGTTGTGTGCATTATATGTTTTTATTTGAATGTGAATTTTTCATATTATATATTAGTTCTTTTAGGATTGCTTAATGTGATTCGTGTGAATGTATCAATGGCTAGGACTTAATGGAATCGATTTAGCTGTGAATATAGTCTTTTAGGTTGCAAAGATTTATTAGCTTGTGAAATTAGTATTCAAGATTGTTTCAGTTCAATATGCATGTTAATTAGCATATGATGTTAGTTCGTTCACTCTAGAAATTTACCACATTCATTTATAATTTTTAGTCAATTGAATACGTAGCATTGTTAGTACCTTTTTCATAAGAACGATTAGCTAAAGAAAAAAGGTAGGCAATAAAATAAAAATATATAATAAAAAATATTTGTGTGTTTTGTTTAATAAATAACTATTTTGTTGGCCCTTTTTGAAACAAATCAGGTTATGAATAGAGCTACTAGCCAATTGAGAATGTGATATAGCTGAGTAACGGGAGAAAATTCATCATAAATGTTTGCCTTCGTATCAAAAGGTTATAATGACATTTCAACCAAGCCACTTAGTAAAAACATAGCCTAGTTGAGTAACTGGAGGACATTCATCATAAATGTTTGCATTCGTGTCAAAAGGCTAGGTTCATGTCAATTAAAAGAAACTAAAATAGTGTGTTGTTTAATAAATCCTACCTATCATAATGAATAGCTCAAATATTCATGAAAAGCTATTTAAGGATAGTTACAATTTTGATTGACCAAATAATTATCAATATATGTGTAAGTGATAGGGGTGAATGGAAGTGACATTAAGTCCTGATTAGTATGTGTATTTAGTCTGAAGTACATAGACATAGATTTCACAAGTTAATAAGTTAGAACTACTTGAAGGATCGTGTTTATAGTTAAATTTATTCCATGAAGTTTAACTCCATTGTCCCATTATTTCATATGTGTATGTGTTGTATTTTGGTGTGTTTCATTTTTCTTGTTTTGTCTTTGCTTGAGGACAAGGAAAAGTTTAAGTGTGAGGATGTTGATAGTGGTAGGTTACATAATGTTTTAGTGGGTAGTTTAGTAAGTTTTTAGTTGTTAAATTGAATGATTAGTGCATGTTTAGGTTAGGATTGTGATATTTATATATATATTTGTGTTTTGAGTGTTTATGGTTTAGAGCATGCTATTGAGCTTAAATTTTGTGTATTTGAGGTGCCTTGATGTGTTTATTAGTGTTTCAAATCAAATATCAAAGAATGGAGAGAATTCGGAGGAATCCCGGAGCAAGGCCCAGGACCACTATAGTGACAGAAGCTTGGTGGTTTGCCACGATCGTGACAGAAAGCAAGAATTGAGTGCCATGATCATGGCACTATGGACCACGCTTGTGGCCTGCATGACAGCAGATGCGGATCAACTTCTAAAACGTGACTTTTCGAGGGATATTTTGGACTTTTGGGCCCAAGTAAACCCTAGTGTTTGCCCTAAATGGAAAAGATATAAAATGAAAAGAATGAAGGCCTAAAAGGGAGTTCCATTTTCTACCACTTTGAGAAAGATCCAAGGAGAAAGGAAGAAGAAGAGAGAAGGAGGTGAAAGGAAGAAGGAGAAGAATGGTTGCAGTGTTGCTATCTTCTCGATCTATTATGACCCTTCCAAGTGACATTTTATTTCATCTTTATTGTTCTTTCTTTTGAATTTATAAGATGGATTTGATAGTTATGGATTTGGGTTTGATGATGATTTTCTAAACTTCTTTAATGTTTTTGAATCAATGTTAATGTTATTTCTTTTGATGTTAACACATTGGGTGTTGTAATTATTTATTGTATTTGCGTGCTTCGGTAACAAATCGACATAGTGAACTGATAGAAAAATGATTAGATTGGATAATGAGAGTCAAACAATCTAATAAATCATGAAAATAATCAAATTGGCAATTTAGAAGAAGAGAGATCTCATATAAGGACCCGATAGTATATTAAAGGGATTAAGATTTGATTAGATTTGCGGGTTTTTTGTTAATTGAGAGATTGCAAATTCCATAATTCAAGAGAGAGTAATCCACTCTTTGAAAGTCTAGGACCATACCATATTAACTCGAAAGTATTCAGGTTAGCATTTGATTTTATGATAGGATAAATCCCCCTTCTTATAATTGGCTAATCTTTCTTGTGTGATTTCTATTATTAATTTGGTGGTGCTCAATTTGGTTCCTTGTGTGTTAATTTTAATAATTCTTTAGGCCTTAGAAAACTTAGAATTAGATTAGTTCAATAACTCATCGAGGGATCGACATCTCATATACTACACTCATATGTGCGCTTGCAATATATTGAGGTTTTAAATATATTAAAACTTGCCTCAACAACAGAGACCAAATGCATAATTAGACATATGCCCTACTTAGTCTTTTTAGGTGATTACGATTGATAGAGTGTCAGTTATTTGTTTATTTCAAGTATATGGGATATAATGAGCCACTTATACAAGTTATGATATCATTAGGTTAAGATAACGTTCCTAAATTATAGATTGAGCCTTCATTTTCCTTTCCTCTTATCTTCCCCTTTAAGCATGTACATTTTGAGAACTTTTTATTTTTCTTTTTATACACCCTAACTATTTATTTTGTTCTTACTTTGGTTTTGTTATTTACTTTAGTTCAGTACTTTCTTTTTAATTTAATGTTAAAATTTTATTTTTCATTGTACTATTTTTTTTGTTTACTTAAATTGTGTTTTTGGTAACTAAAAGTAATTTTTAGATGATGATCATATTTCACATAAATAACAGAAGGTAAAAAGTCCAGATAAGTTTTCTTCCTTTTTACTTTTCTCCCTTTTATATTTTATTGTTCTTAATTTTTTCATTTTTTTTACATTAATGACAATGTACAACTCAAATATAAGGATGGAATTAATCACTTATAGGCCATATTTTTGCTTATTAATTTTTTTGAAAGATAAAAATGATTTTTTTTCTTATTAATTTTTCTATAATTAACTTGATAGGGAACAATTTTGAAAAAATTTAAACTTGGAAAGAAAATTTATTAAGAAATTTCGTTATAAGTTCGGTCATTCTTGCAATTTGATTTATTTAGGAAAGTATTCATGAGTTTTGATGATTAAGTTAGTTTTAATTTGCTTTATCAATTTGAAAATGGATACCTAATTTGCACTATGATACTTTTTTTGTATAACATGGACATACAATAGGGTCATAAGTGAATTATTTTTAAACATTTTAGTAATCACCATAAAATAAACAAAAATAAAATGTGTGAATAAGTGAGCTTAAAATAAATTATTTTTACTAGTTTTAAACTAAGTAAAAAGTTAAAGTTAAAGAGTGATATTAATATCCATTAAATGGTGACCTAATTGATGGATATTTAATAGAATTAATTTAATTGAGGATAAGTAAAAGCTGAAGTGCGAAGATATTTGATATGCATGAATATCAAATTGCTTGATTTAATGTCATATTGCTTTGTTTTACTTAGTTTTTGTTCTCTTTTCAAGTAATTATGCAAATTGGAAATTAAGATGAAAATATTACATAATTGAAGCTAATTTTAATCAAAACATGAAAAATCACAATTTTTTAAGGAATATGATCTAGCCCATACACGTAGATGTATGCAAGTCATATATATATTACTTCTAACATTATTTATATAGAATTTGGCTTATATTTTAGATTATTTTGGAGGAGATATTTAACATAAGAAGTATTTTTTAGGTCATATTTTTGCATGTTCAAGGAAAAGTAATGAAATTATAGAAGAATTTTACTGACTTAGAGAAAAATTGGACGACTTAGACAAGGACACTTAAATACTATTGTGTTCTAGCCATGTTACAAAGTGGTCATTTTTTTTTCTCCTTCTCAACCCTACAATTCATGTTACCCTGTAGAGTATGAAACATGGCACTTTACATGTCCCCGTCCGTGTAGGTTGTACATTGACGTTGAAGATTATTAAAGAATTATAAGTAAAACAAGGCCACCTATATGGACCATTGTTGGGGTCGTGTAGCTCATTAAAATTTTAGGGATTTGGATTTAAGGAAAAAAAAGGTAGAAAAGAAAGGGAGTTATTTGGACAAAAAAATAGTGGACAATTAATGGAAAGTTAAGTGGAAACTATTCTTCATTTGTTGTTGATCATGATTACACCATTCCTAAAAGTTAGACATGATTTCAAGAAGGATTTATTAAATATTCAAGATATAAGAACAATGATCTCTTTATCGTATTTTGTTTATTATTTGTTCGTTATTATTCATTGTTTAATTACAAAATAATTGGGGTATAGATTTAGGTAGGATGAACCAAGGATGTAATATTATTTTGATTTAATCTTTGGCTTAATGAAATTTTCTATTTTTGTGATCTATCTATGTTTTCAAAAATGATTTAATTAAAAGAGTGATAATGAAATTTTCAATTATTTGATTCATACACCGTGATTCGAGAGATGAGATGTGTGGTTAGATCACAATGTGGATAAAGAGGTTTAAACATGAGCTATTCGAGAGGCAGCCATAAAATCTTCCTAGGTTAGGATAAAACCTATTAAGATAGTTAATAAAATGAATTAATAGATTCTCAAGTTGTCTTGATTAGAAAGGAATTTCAATTGATTAATCTAAGAACAAGGGTTAAAATTGTCAAGAGAGAATATAATCTAACTTAGGAATTCTCGACAATCTAAGAAACTAGAATTATTCATTAAGTCAAAGTGAAATTGAATGTAGTAAAATCCTAAAGAAAACCTCACCTAAATCCAATTTATTTATATGTTATTTTATTCTTGATCATTGCTTTGTTTTAGTATTTAGATTTATTTGTTTTGTTTTTATTAAATCTATCATAATCATTGATCTAGCTTATTAAGTTTGTAGATAGTTAGTAATTGAACAATAGTCCTCATGGCATTGACCAGTAGTTGCCTATACTAGCTATAGCTACATTATGCACTTACCCTTCAAATGTGCATATTTCACACATCATTTGTATGTTAGCTCATGCGATAGAACAATCAAGCCTAATAAGTAACACAACTTCAATCACATTCATATAGAAGAACATTTGCAAGTCATCAAGGAAATAGTACAATCTATGATTGAAGGATAAGATTGTGTTAGAGGCTTGTATTCATTTAATGGAAATAGTGTGATCCATGGTTAAAGATACAACCATGCCAGAGGTCATATGTTCATTTGATTGAAATAGTGAAATTAACAATTTATAGACACAATCATGCCAGAGATTGTCTATCATCTAAAGAATACATTTAAACTATATCAAATGCCAAGAAAAAATGTATAATTATAAGAAAAACTTAATTAGTCAAGAGGATGGGGACTTTAATTGTCTTTTGGAGAAAATTCTTTGAAGAAATGTCTTTTTCTCTCAAAAATCTAGTTCTAGTTATTAAAAGGCTTCTCCAACCCTTAGGAAATCAATTTCTAGTTATTTTCCACTAGAGAATCAAGATCTAGACATCATCTTAGTGAATCAAGTTGTAAGTAAATTAAGAGAGTTCTAGATTTACTTCTATTATAATTTTCTATCTTTGTCTTTTGATTTTTTTTATTTTGAATACATTTAATAGGTAGGTACTTTTTTAATATTTATATAGGAAAAATCATAGCGGTTATTTTTGCATGGATTGATTTTATTTGGTTTATGAATTTGTATAATATTTATATCAACTATATATTTATCTTAATGCTAATTTATTTATGCCATCCATATTTAAGTCTAATTCACCTATAGACCACTTAAAAGGGTGTACTTATAAGAAGACAATGACTTAGATAGAAGGGGTTGACGAGGGAGACCTACGTGATCTTTATGATGTTAAGGTGAAACCTTTCATAAAATTTCACATGATATCATGTTTTCAAAGGAATGTTAGTATAGGTAGATATATGATTGTATCTTGAGAGAGTATGATTTTAGTGTCTAGGAAATCCTAATGGTCCAAAGAGTATCTTTATTCTAGGTTAATTTAATCATAAACTCAAGATTGTTGTTAGGTGAAGCACTTATCTAGACATAGCTATTTGATTAATTGTCTTAACATTTATTTCTTTGTCCATTGCCAACATAATTATAAGACTTATTTTTATTTTATGTTTCAATATTTTAAAAATCTATAACCACTCTCTTTTGATATTAACCTTTAAACTAGTTAATAGTGTCACTGCTTCTTTATGTGATTAATACCCTATTTACTATTATATTGCTTACTAATAATAAGTACACTTGCCTAATATAGTGAGTGATGTATTAATAATATATAAAATATGCAGTCACCAGTTAGCCAAAGTTTAGCGATAAACTAAATAATGTTTCGAGTTTTAGATACAAATAGTCATACTTTTCCCAATATGAAAAGACAACTTTAGAAATGGCCTCCATTGGAGCAAGAAACAACAAGAGAAACAAGAGCTATCAAAGTATACAAGAGTTTGTAAGTGAAGTCTAGTTGTGATAAGCTATGAGTTTTCTGGTTTGATAAAACTTTGTTAATAGATAACTTTTTAATTGATTTGCAATTGTGAGGCTTAGGGTTGTGTTAGAAAGAATTCTAAAGAACCAAAGTTCTATTAGGTTTGCTTTAAGCCTTGAAAAAGAGAATTTCTAGTGTTTTCTCTTCGCCTATTGAAGAAAGGACGCAGTGGATTTTAAAGTACCAACAAGCTTAAATGGATATAGGTTAATAAGGACCAAAACACTACAAAATATAAGTATTTATCTTCCCTACTACACATGTATCAAATAAACTCTTATAAATACATAATAATTCATAAAAATCTATTTTAAATAAATTACTTAATAAACAAAATCAAATAATCAATTTAATTCAATATCTCCTTTGAAATATTAAGAACGAGCCTTAGCAATTGGTAAAATTATTTCTTTGTAATCCGTATTCGTAAAATGTAAAGAAAAAGTTGTGTATAATTGATGACTTTCTCCTGAATCTGACAAAGCAGAAAGTTTTGTGCGCTCAAATTTGATAATACGGAATAATCCTATTAATTTAATACACCATTGTCTTCCACTTATTACTATATTTAATGACTCTGCCTGAAAAGAAAAGTAGGGAGGTTTTCATAACCTTTGCTTTTGGAAGCCATGTCACATGCTCGGTATGAAACATATAAAAGAAGTTATAACAACACCACCGACAAAGCATCATTCTGGAGAAGGGGTCGAAGACCCGGGGCAGTCATCCAATTCTATGACTGC
>JAOQMQ010000007.1:9064484-9081828 GCA_027563845.1 Erythroxylum subrotundum | reverse complement strand
TGTCTGACCAAGCAACCTAGAATTAGAAACGCCAATCCCGCCATCAATCTCTCGTCCTTTTTACTCACCCACCTTTTCTTTTTCCCTTTGTTTATGATTTTTATTTTAGTTATTGATTTTGCAAGTTCAATAATTAAAAAGCAAAGCACACTTTGATGCAACGCATAAAAGCTGCAACATTTCCTTCACTTTCTGGGACAACATATGTCTACCTCATTTAATATCAGAACAAAAAGAAAACAGAAAAGAGAATCATGTTCACAATGTGCTAATGGTACACACCATGTGGAGTTGGACAGTAAAAAGATAAATACTTATAATTTTATAACTAAAAAGATAAAATTCTTGTACATATTTTTCATTTAGATTATAGGTTGGAAAAGTAGACTATAAAATTTTTAGCTCAAAAGATGAAGAATACGTCAATATTGCATGTGTTAGTATCTCTGGTATAACAACGTCATTTACTAAATTCAAAAACACTTCCTATAATTATTTTGTATTGATTCACACCTTCTTGAATATTTGGCTAACATGTTCGTATGCTTCCTATTATTGTATCTTTTTATGCTCGTTATTCTTATATGTCTCTGTGTATTCATAAGAATAGGTCTATTTAGGGATGTAAATGGACCAGGCTAGATCCGAGGCTAGCAGGCCCGCAACTCCGCCCGTGCCTAACCTCATATTTTTTTATAAAAATTGACAAAATGATACCATTTTGTGTCTTTCCGGCAAGATCAGGCAAGCAGTCGTGACTTGGTTCAAAGTCGAGCTGGATTAGAACGGGTTGGGTCATATTTGTCATCCCTAAGTCTATCCAATATAAAAGAAACTCGCTCGTTAAATGTGTCAGCACATTTTTTAGTCAATAATATGGCATTTGAACTAAGTGAATATTAATAATTGTGAAACACGACCTAGATTTTGTTTGTATGTCTTGAGTTTTCCATTGGAGCTCTGTAAAAAAATGACCGAAGCACATGTATACAATTATCCCAAAAATTCTTAAGTAGACTTATCCAACTATAATTTAAAATTACAATATAATATAATTCTGAAGAGATTCTTAGGACCAGTTGCATAGCAATTTAAAAAATAACTTCTTTTATCCCGCTACGGTTGACTTTAAATTTTTTTAAATTCCTTGGTTAATATTTTTACATTATTCGTTTGTATCGCTAGGTTCATTTATCTTATTTATAGAAAAGGATTAATATTTGGATTTTTTGGAACTTATAACTTTGTGAAGAACATATTTGTTTTTTCTCTGAGTTTTCAAGAAATGCCTATTAAGGTTTCATTTTTTATCTAGTTGGAGTTCTATTACCAAGGGAAGCACTTTTTGTAGTCATACAATAAAAGTTTACTTTACTATACTATTTTTTAGTTCTATGAAAAGCCTTTGTTGTATTCTTTTTCATATTTTCACTACATTGAATTTATGAAGATCTTTAAATTTCCCCCGTTCACAAGAGGCTTCTCATTGTTTCTCCTTGATATTTACTTTAAGGTATAAGTGAGATAAAATGAAAAGTATATGAAACCGAAGACTAAATTGTTTCAACATAGAGCAAGTTTTAAGGTCTTTTCAAATTTGAGGCCAATAACTATTCTACCATAGATAGGGTGCCTTATTTTTGGCATACACAAATAATCAATAGTAACTTTCCATTCTTTTTTCTTAGAAATTTTTTTAGGTGCTTGTGATTAAGGAATATCTCATTTAAGAGTATATTTGGCGATGCTGACATTAATTAAGAAAATCATAATTTAATTTTTTATTATTGTGCATAAACGTATAATTTTCTAAAGACTTGTAACTTATCATCATTCCAAAACTATATATTTAGATTAATTCTTAATTCTTTAAAGATACAATATAACTAGAAAAGTGGATATCATGTTTAGTTGATTCAAATTACCATGAAACGAGAAGTTTCTTTTGGAAAGATAATCTTTTATAACTAATGACTCTAAGTTCGTTTATATTGAGACCTTTCAGTAGCAAAAGCTAGCTTTTACCTATCTTAAAGTATCTTATCAATAATTTCTTATTTTTTTGTTTTATTTTTAGCATTTTCTTGACTAATAAACTTGCCATAAATACATTGCCTTATTTATACTTCTACCTAATGCGATTTTACTTTAATAACATATTTATTATAGTTGGTTGACGCTTCAACTTTGAAAAAAAAGACACTGATCTCAGGTAAGACAAGTTATGGTAAGTCACAACCAATGAAATTAGCAAAATTCATAGAAAGTGAAGATATAGTTGTTACTGCAATTAACGTATTCCACTTTCTAAACTACCCTTACCTAATGTGTCACTAATTGAAGACTATATTTAAATTCTATAGATTTGCTTTAACTCACTTAGAATGTGACATTGCTTTTACTATGGTTAATATACTTATGGTGTTTTAATATTTTATTTTGAAAGTTAATCTGAAGAATGCATTAAAATCCATGAAAGGCATCAAAAAGGGACATTATAAGACTATAAAGCCAAAAATAAATTCAATATCCTTCCTATTATCCTTAGGAAGAAACTAGAGAGTTAAAGGTTTCATTGTCTTCTAAATTGGGAGCTCAAGCAAACAGTAGCTTCATGAGCTACCAAAGTTTCTTTTATCCAACAATGTCGCTTGTGAATTAGATCATGCTTGTTAATTTTAGTTTTGTTGAACAATCTCTAATTTATTTCCCTCCAAATAGCATAAACTACAAAATTGAGGCTAAGACTTAGACAACTTGATATTTCCCTAGAGAGTGGAAATTCCTTTTTGCCCATTCCGATATATTGTTCCAATATGTCTAAAGGCAGTATAAACTTTGATTATATTGAATACTTGCCCAAATTGAAGCAATGAATATGCATTTGAAGTAAAGATGATCAATATTTTCCTTTTCAATACAACATAGCTCACAAAGAATGTCATTGGATTAGCAATCCTATATTTAGTTGTTAATCTTCTCCTAGCTGCAAGCTAAGTGGTGAAGGATTCAAGGATCCTTTCCAAACAATGTTGAACCAAGGAATAGGTGAGATGGAGGCCTTAAAAGATTTGATGCATGAAGAATTAGAGTAGTCTTTGTTGTTGTTTAAAGACCATGTAGGTTTATTAATTGGTAAGAGATTTGAAAAATAGTTTGGAAAATATCTCTGGAGCCATTCAACCCCCCTCCCTCACTTGGAAAATGCAAAGACTTATGCTCTATGACACTCCTGACTTGAGCCTGAGAAGAGATTCTAGTAAAAATTAAAAAGATATCTTTTGTAAGGTAGAAAGGATTTAAAGAAGTCCAGTTATCAAACCAAAACCATATATCCTCCCTATTCCCCACCTAAATATTAATCTAAGGGTAAACAACTTGCCTTTTTCTAAGAATTTAAATGAATAGCCAAGATTGCTCTTTCCTTTTTGTAGTTTGCTATAAGTTGGAATCCTTGAGATAGAACTCAGTTATCCGTTTGCTCCAAAGTGATCCTCTATCCTTAAACAACCTCCAAGTCCTTTTAACCACCTGCATTGCTTGAAAAGTTTGGATTGAGGTGAGCCTTCTTGCTCCTCCAATAAAGTTGATCCTATTTGATTTTAAATCCTTTGGAATTGTCAGTCTTGCCTAACCAAAGGAAGTTTCTAATGCATTTTTTTAATCTCTTTGATGATTCTTTTAGGTAAGAGTAGATGAGAGCTCCAATGTGTGTAAAGATTGTTCAAAATAGAAACAATCAATTGTACTCTCCCAGCTTGTGAAAGTGCTCTATTATGCCAAGAGTTAATCATTTTCTTGTATTTCTCCAAGATTCTCAAACAGTCCTGATATTTTAACTTTTTAACATATATCCCCCATATATTTAAAAGTTAGGCTATGCACATTCAGAGCAAACATCTATTGTAGGCTTTCGGTGTTAGAGATGTCTAAGGAGAAATAAATTTTAGTCTTGCACAATTTGATGCTTAAATCAGAAATATTGTAAACAATCATAAGAGATTGATGCATGGTTGAAATAAAATCCTGATATGCTCCATAGAATAGTAATAGATCATTTGTAAAACTCAAATGAGTAAGAGACAACTCCTTGCATTTATAATGAAACTTGAACTCATAACTCCTAGAAGTTTTGAAGCATATGGTCCTATTCAAAATTTCCATGGAAGTGACAAAAAGTTCAAGAGAGATAGGATCTATTTTTGCCTTATACCATTAGAGCCTCTAAATTGCTTAGTAGGATGCCCCATTGATGAGAATACTATAAGATGGGGTAAAAATGAAAAAGCGAACCCAATTTATAAAAAAGTTGGGAAAACCAAGCCATTTCGTGCATATTCGAATGAAATTCTATTGAGCCTATCAAAAGTTTTGGAGAAGTCAATTTTAATTGCACTTTTAATGGATCTGCCAGAATTGTACTCCCCATTAGTTGTTACACTAAGAGAATGTTATCTGATCTGCCAGGTATAAAGGCTGCTTAAACGTCATGAATAATCTGATTCAAGGTCCTTTTGAGTTTTTTAACAAGAAGCTTTGAGATCCCCTTATACACAGTGTTACAACATGAAATTGAGTGAACATCATTGAGGCAATTTGCATTGAAAAGTTTAGTGATTAAACAAATGTGAGTAGCATTAATTTCCCTCAAGATTCTTCCTGAATTTAGAAATTCTAAAATAGTATCCACAAGACGATTACTTGTGATATGTCAGGTTCTTTAGAAGAAATGGGCGTTAAACCTATTTGGGCCTAGAGCTTTCATAGGATTGAGACTAAAAAGAAATGATTTGATCTCCTAGGGTGAAAATGATTGTTGGAGCTTTAACAAGGCATCTGGAGTTAAGAAGATAGGAGGACCAATTAGCTCCACAATTTCTTGAAAGTTAGTTAAACCATATGTACAAGAATCTCTACACAAGCATTTAAAGTAACTGAAAATCATTCTCCTCAAAGAAGGTCTTTCAATAACCATATGATTACCAGAATCCAGGAGATAGTTGATCTTGTTAGCATTTCTCCTTGCTAAAACAGAATTGTGGAAGAATTTGGTATTGCAATCACCCTTTCTCAATTAGGCTATTCTAGCTTTTTGCATAAGTAGAGAATGGTGATCCTGAAAAGCCTTGATATAATGCTCCTACTTTTTAGCCTCAGCTTTTCTAAAGACAATGTTGTCAGGATGATGATAGCAAGCCTATTGAGCTCTCTTCAGTTCCATCTTAGGTTCAAAAAACTTGATATAGGTAATGGATTGATTAGCTTGATGAAAAGTCTTAAGCATATTTCTAAGAATCTGAAGTTTTCTCATAAGTTGATAAGCTTTGCAACCTAGGATTATGCTACTCCAAACTTCATGCACTAGCTCCATAAACCCATCTTTGTTGATAAGAAAATTGAATAATCTAAATTGGGCTTTGAGGGAGTTCAAGAGATGAAATTTAGAACTTCCATTCTAGAATGATCAAAACATAAGGGAGTTCCAAAGTAGGCATATGACTCGAGGAATTGACTCAACCAAACTTGATTAACAAGAATATTGTCCGGTCTTCCTAATGAGACAAATTTTCAATTACTTATTACTTCAAGTGAAGAAGCTCCCTTCTGATCTAAGATCAGTCACTTCTAGCTTAATAATATCACTCTTTAATTCTTTACCAAGGTTGGAAACATTAATCTTGTATCCCTAAGCCTCTGAGGGATGAAAAACATAATTAAGATCTTCTGGAATCAACTATGGCTTATTTATAGAGGTTTGGATAGAATATAAATCCTCCTAGAGCTTTGCTCTCTGAAATTTGAAGTTAGCAGCATAAATAATTGTAATTTCAAACTCAATCCTTAAGCCAATAAGCTTGCAATTAAGATGGATGAGTTGATTTGATGAGCTTAGCACAGTAACCTCTATTTTTTAAACATTGTAAGCAAATAAGATTCTACCATTACAGTGATGATCATGATTAAAACCATATTTCCAGTCTTTTCCCAAGATTTTCATAACGTTATGAAGCTTTTGAACTTTAATTCTTATTTAAGTATTCCAAGTAAAATTAGATTCCTTTGTAGCAAATGATTCTTGACAGGTTATCCCTTGTAAGGTTCATTAAAGCCTTTAATATTCCAAAAAATCATAAATATATGAATGATGAGAGTATTAACTTCCTTTGGGCTTCCTCCTTTTCCTCCCTGATCTTCTGTTAGAAGTTGGAGTGAATTGATCATTCAACTCTTGCCTCACATCAGATAGGCTTTCGTAAGGTGCCTCCTCTTCATGCTCACTATTGGAAGGCTTAGCATTAGCAATTCACTTCTCCTCTACAATAATAGTTTCAATCATGTCTTGATTATTAAGCTAGGCCTCACTTTCAACTGGTAAGGCAATCTGGTGTTCAAAAATGACATCAATAGAGTTAGCTTAGTGTTTTGAGTAGTTTAATCATCAATTATCCCCATTAACTCATTGTACTCTCCTGTAAGGATAAGCCTTTGTTCCCTCATCTGAGGTTTCCAATTGTAAGATAATTACAAAAATCTTTTTTCTTTTTCTTTTTCCGTCTTAGTTTCATTTTCCAAATATCAGAAGTGATTCTACAGCTTGTACAACAATATTTTAATTATTAGTGAAGATACAATGCTAGATTATTAATTATTTCAGTCAATTTTTTTTGTTGCTAATTGCATACATTTTTTAATCATAATAATATGAAATATTTTGATTTTTAATAACAATAATAATTGATTTATTTAAGAATGAAATTTTATATGTTAAGAAATAAAATAAAATAAAAATTGATATTAACATATAATAAGAATAAAAATTACAGGTGATAAAAAAAGATGATGAAACCAAATAACAAAACAAGTTTTTATCTCAGTTTTTTTGTTATAAATTTTAATTACAAGATAGGTTTTTATTTCTAATAAAAAAATAAAAACCACGACATAAAAATTGAGGTAGAACTAAACGGCCACTTAATTAAGAAATTTAAACATGGGAATCGCTTCTACTTTCTAAGATGGTGTCACTATAAACAAGTTTAAATCGCATGTCAACACTGTACACGAGGATTCTGAATTCTGGATGTCCAAACGAGAGATAACACAACTTTTCATTCATTGTTTAAAGAATAGACCAAGTCAAGGGGTTTCCTTTTTTGTACAGAATACAGCATGATGTCCTCTAATCAAGCACATGAATGGAGGGGAAACAAGAGAACTATCCCTGTAGGCGCTCGTCTTTGTGTAAGGTACAAAAGAATAAAACAAGCATCAGACCTAGCGATGACGCAAATGAACAAAAGATTGCACTATTTAAAGTAACAAATTATCACAGAGAAACCAAGTATTGGTCTGGTCTCTCATCTTCTAAGTTGCACCCATCTTTACAGTAACGGCAGTGAAAGGCCTCACTAGACAAAATGGATGCAAGAAAAGAGGCATGGCTAGTTGGCTAGGATGATAAAGGTTTTTGGGGTGAAAACGATAAAGTCACTGAACATGATCAGCTCATGGAAACGAATGACCAATCAAGGAAACTGAAAAGAACCTCCAATTTGGTTGGTACCTGATGGTGGCTTGATTGCCACCCAGAGAAGGGATATGGTGATGGCAATAAGGCCAGACCACACAAACACGATGGTAGGAGTCCTACCCCTTCTTCCCATCAAGCCTTTGGCAAAGGGGTAGAGATGAGCCAAGACCCAGAAGCTGAAGAAAACCCCACCTATTAAACGGCTCCACTGTGGTATAACGCTGTAGATTGTTCGGCTAAATCCAACAGCTATCGCAATTAAGTTGACCATCATGATGGTGATTGGTGGTATCATCAAGGATGTCCATTTTACCATGTACAGATCAGCAAACTCATCATCCACATCATCACCACCTGATTTTGAAGTTAAGGTGAATGAAATTTCAATTCCAGCAACAACTTTCAATAACCCTTGAAGAACTGCGGCAAGGTGGGCACTGGTTCCTCCAATCAGCCAAAATTGCTCATTCCTCCACCACTCTTCTAGCTCAATGCCAGACCATTTGACCTCAAGCACAGCAAGTAGACATAGAGTCACAGTGATTGTCAGTAAGTAAGTGAGGAAAGTCACACTGAGAGTCTGAACAATGAACTGGCCCGAGAAGAGGGAAAGAGCAGGAAGGAAGCAGTAGACAATCAGGAAGACAGAGGTAAAAGGATAGATACCCACATTGAGATACGCTACTCTTTGCAGAATTTTCATCTTAGGGCTGGCTATCAAGGCATTGTTGCGGGAGAAGAAAATTTCAACAGATCCAGTAGCCCACCTAAGGACTTGATGAAGCCTATCAGTAAGATTGATTGGAGCAGTGCCACGAAATGCATCACGCTTGGTCACACAATATACTGATTTCCATCCCCTGTTATGCATTCTATACCCAGTGACAACATCTTCAGTAACAGACCCATAAATCCACCCTATGCGCTGTCCCCATTCAGTCTTGTCTTCATACCAGCAAGAGATTACACTGATTGCCTCTGCAACAGTTGACGCATCAAGAGGCTCACGGGGAATGGCAAGAGCACCAGGTGGACGTCCATTCTTAACAGCAGGGTGATCTGCAAGAGGACGACCTTGAAATTCTGCTATGGGAATTGAATCGATGAGGAATGCTGAGTTGCCAAACTTTTTGGGAAACAGGGAAAGATTCATTTCCTCATCATCAGAATCTCCCATTCTTAGTGCCCTGTTCTCTTCTGGAGTATTTGCAATTGAAGAATGCTTCTTGCGACGAGAAAAGCAGCAACTACAACATCCTGGGTGATGCTCTTTTGACCGTGGTGGGTCGAAGCCATATATTGCAATCCTTCTAAATAGGCATCCAGTTCCGACATAGACTGGCCCCATAAGACCATCAAGGGCACGCATGTTCACATCAAAGAAAACAGTGTTGTGGTTAGCATATCTATCAGAAGGGTCAATACCCTCAAATCTCTGTGGAAACTGGACATAACAGAGCCGGTCCCCTCCTCGATCCATCATGAAGCACATGCCTTCCCTGAGTGCCTGAGAGTTGTAAATGTAGTGATCACAGTCCAGATTGAGGATGAAAGGGCCATTAGACATTATGGCTGATGCTCGAACAAGCGCATTCATGGCCCCTGCCTTCTTGTTGTGATCATAGCCCGGACGTTTCTCACGAGAAACATAGACAAGTAATGGGAGTCGTATATCTACATCATTCAGGTCCATGAATTTTGACTCATCAGCAGTTCCTAGTAGTGGTTCATCACTAGGAGGTTTCAACATTACCTACATCAAGTGAAATAAAATCTTATACAGTGGCATTTTTGTTTGTGGATTTCCATGCATGATTGATGCTTTGGTATTACATTGTATAAGAAGAAAATTATAACGATTTCCTCCTGCAATAAATACGGTTTACAGTTTGGATGACCATTCAGTTGATTTGAAAACTTGAAAAATTTGCAATTAACCTTTTACCTGTATTATGCCAGCATGGTCACCCCTAGAATGTTCAGATGAAGGATTCATCCATGTCCCTGGCCAATGTGTACCATCAGCCATCCACGTAGCTTTCGGAATCTTTACAGCCTCCACGGTTTCATATTCCCTGTTTTCTCTCTGAAGCTTCATAGCCTTGATTTCCTCTCGAGCATTGTATGCATCAGAGCGGCGACGAATCGAGTCTGGCAAGCCATTAATTCGGACCTTGAACTCATCATATTCACGCTTCACTCTTCTACGATCCTTAACAAAATCTGGTCGAACTTTGTTCTTGTAAGGGTCCCTCTTCAAATTGAAGTAAGATTCCGGGTTCCTTGGCTCAATGGCATGTTTACGGCAAAAAGGAACCCATATGTTAGCAAAACTTGCTGCTTCTGCCATAGCCTCAAATGTTAGAAGTGCACCTCCATCATCAGAAACATAACAAGCAAGTTTTTCAACAGGGTAATCACAAGCTAGAATTGACAGGATAGTATTTGCAGTCACAAGAGGCGGTTCTTTCTCCGGATCTGCAGTAGAGACAAAGACATCCATACCAGGGAGATCAGATTTTCCCGTGGGGTTGCTGGGACTAGGTGTTTCAAATTTCTCCTTCAAGACATTAAGATCGGTAGCACGATTAACTGGGCACAGCTTTGGTAGTTGGTCAAGAAGCCATGAAAAAGCAAACCAGATCTCACAAACAATTGACATTGCCCAAAGCCAAATTGCATCGCGGTTGGGATTGCTGACCCTCCATTGCAAAAATAATGCGAGAGCAACAATCCGAATAAAAACCAGAAGCCTATTTGAATATATGCACAGAAATCATTAAGGAGAGTCATTAGTATTGATAGGTGGTCCAAGCAAAGAATAGCATTTCCTACAATCTATCTTCACGTTTTATTGAATACTAATTTTGTCATATATAAAATTACAACCAAAATTATAAACTTAGAATACCAGTTAAAAATCTACAGGTCAGTAATTTCTCCAGCAAACCAGCTGGAAGGTTCTTTAGAGACTTCTGTGCAGATAAAATCAATTGATCTCCCTTGTTAAAGTTCTTGACATGGAAAATCAATTGATCTCCCGACAATAGAACTTTTTTATCAATAGATATTGCTGTGCGTCAGTATGGAATGTTTGACTTAACATTTAAAAACAAAACTTCAGAAACAAGTGATAGCCCATGACATTCAACTGTACGTTGTGAAGGAGAACAAATAAAATAAAAAACACTATACCGGTATGGGCTGATTACAGCAGCTGGTATCTTCAGTTTCCGAGTAAGAGGCCTCCATGGTTTGTTCATCAAATCCTTGGGTTCAACAGTATCATCATCATTCCCACCAAAGCCGCCATCATTTGGCCATATAGCATTTCCATACCCATATGTCCCCCTTGTTTCAAACAGCCACCGATTATGATCAAAATCTCCAGTCTGGCTCCTCATCAGTACTGACTTCGTTGATTTCATCAGTGACAATCTCCTCTCCATTTTGGAAACAGTACCTGGAGGAGGAAGTGGAAGGGGCCTCCCACTGTCTACAGCAACTTCATCCAATTCGACGTTCTTATATGGCTCTTTACAACCTGGGCAAACTCCACCTCCAGTTTTCACAGCATCAATATAGCAGTCCCGACAAATTTTAAAATCACATTCACAAGGAAGGATATCTATTCCACGCTCGTCACTCATTACTTTTGCATCACAACCTGGAATGGCACAAGAGGATCCCCTAGCACCAGCCATTTGGGGATGGCTAGTTTCAGAGTCAATCACTTTGTCCATGAGATGAGCACGAGTAACACTATTAAAACCACCTGTGAAGAGTGAATTTGACACATATTGTTCCTCAACCTTCTGTGAGATGGATGGATCCATAGGTTGATTGTCTGGGGTTGGTGGTATATGCACTGTATAATTCATGAAATCGTGACTACTTAGTTCACTATCAAGATCATCCCTAGAATAGCTGACGTAACGGCCTGAGGAAGTTCTCCGGCCAAATGTCACAGTAGGAGGCAACGGTGGCTTTTGAGTATCAGTGGCATCAGAACTTATTGATAGATTAGATCGGCTAAGTTTGAACGAATTTGATGCCATAGTTTAACAACAATAACGCTGATTTACTTCAGATCCTGAAAGCAACAAATAAATTGAACTAAATCATTTCAAATTGAGAGAAAATTATCAGATCCTGGATTATCAAAGTTAAAAACGAAAACTTTCATGTTACAGAAAGTTCACAACCAAGGACTATTAGAACAAACGAATTATAGATTAATTGAATCTCTATACTTCTTTGCCTTTGCTTATTGGTTAGTAGCAAATAGAAATATGTTATAATGGGGAGACAATCAGCAATCGCCAAAAACTATGCATCAAAAAGACAGCATACTAGGATTGGACTTAACTGGTTAAGCCCTTTTGACCATACCAAAAAACATAAACGCAAGAACCAAGCCACCCTTCGAAATTTTCTCAGCGATCAAACACCATTCATCACAATTTAGAAAGAAAGAAAAGAAAATGTTACAATTAGCTAAAACCAAATAAGTATTAACAATTCAGAAGGAAGAACACATAGTAATGGCGTGCAATGAACATTTGAAAAAAAACACATTGAAGCAGAAATCACAAATATCTCATCAAGAAAACTATTCTAGTGGCTTTTTTTCCGTCAAAAGAAAAACTCGAGATTCAGAATCTCATTGCCCAAAAAGTATCAAAGCAAAGAAAAGGGCAAGAGAAGTAAGAGCAAAAGAGCAAAAACATTTTTGGTAATATACCATATCACCGTTCGTGAGCAGGAAAAGGTCCAAACCGTGTAACAATTAACAAATATCCAGATGCTATGGATCAAACCAGAAGAAGAAAAAGGGCGGACTCACTCTCTAGAGTTTACAAGCCGGCAACTATAAGGAAGCAATGCAACAGATCGTATTGTCCTGATTATCGCTTAGAAAAGAGTACAAGTGGAGAATGTAGAAACAATCTTCAAAAGGAACGCTTCGAAGTCATCGCCAAATGAAGTATCCCATGAAACGAAAAAGCACCCCCATGGGGAAGTAGGATGGAGAGATAAAGGAGAAGGTTTGGAAGACTGGGTCGTGAACAGCAATTACCGAGCACTAAGTCTCAATACATATTGAAAACAACGCGCTTTGTCCGCACTACGGCAGCTTATTCAAGTTATTTTATACGAAACCCGTTGTTCATGTCATGTAATGAGCTTTTATTAATATACCATTTTAGAGAAAGAGAGTCGGATAGGGAAGGGAAGATTCTTGGTTTTGGGCAAGAAAACAGAACGCGTTAAAAAGCAGAACCAAATCGACAGGGAGGGCATCCCTGGAACGCCGGCTCAGAGGCCTGACTGCTTCCTATTTTTGTGTTGTGTATGTATCTATTGTATAATGGTATTGTATTGGACTTGGTATGGAAAGTGTGAGTCCGGACAAGGTCAAAAGACATAAGTGTTGTCTACTTCTAAGTCTTTCGGAGGTTTTGTCTGGATGCAATTTGAAGGATTTTAGGACCAAATGGAGTAAAGTTAGGGCAAGGGTAGTTTTGGCTTTTGAAAGAAAAATATGGGATTATCTTTTGAAGTTTGAAGAAACAGCTCAGCAGCCAAATAGCGTGCCGGTGTTGTAAATCCGCGTTTCTGGACTTCTAGTCCACTTCCCGCAAACCCGAGTTTTACTTATATTTTTAATATTTTAATATTATATTTAAATTAAGCAAAAAAAAATAGTCAGTTTCTACTTATTTTTTAATTAAGAAGAAAATATGATTTTGATTTTTTATCTTTATTTTTGTAAGAACCTCATTTTATTATTAATTAAATAAACAATATATGATTGTTAATTTTTATAACTAGTATAATTTAATTATTCTATTTATTTTAGTTTTTGTAATTATTTTGTTAAAATATAAAATAGAAATTATTCTGAAAAATTAAAACATGTAAATTTTGATAATACTTTATGAATATATTTTACGTTTAAAACATCCATAAAATGTAAAACATTTTACAAATTAAATATTAATTTATATATCCACATTAATTTTTAAATTAAATATATTTTAATAAATAAAATTTTACATAATATTATTATTTAATACTTACTTTTCAGTCAAATAGAGTGGTAGTTTATGATTAATTAACTAATTTAATAAAATTAACAAGAAATCAAAATAAATCAACTGAATATAAAAGTGATAAATTTAAGAGTACTTAATACTAATTCAAGGGAAAGATCTCATCTAATTATAACATTGATTATTGATTTAAAAAGAATAATTTTCACAATTTAAACAGTTACTCTAGCATATTAGAATAGTCAAACTCACATTTTCTTAAATTGATTTATTCAAACCTAACATTCAAATCAAAACTTACCATCAATTGATTGGTTATGATAGCATTCTATATCAATTAAATAATGATACTAATTAGCTTAGTGAAAAAGACTAGACCCCATATTAAATAATTAAGATAACTACAACTATTCAACTTAGTTTTCTTGTTTATCATAAGTTAAATATATAAGTTCTTAAATAACTTATTTGCTACTTGTATCATTCCTTCATGACAATTACAGATTACTAAATTCATGAATAGTTATATAATAATAAACATCAAATTAATTTGTTAGATTAATCAATACTAATTATTCATGAAGTATAAGAATACATAACAAGAAATATTTGGGTTAAAACATGAATAGAAGTTTAGAACAAAACCTCACAAAGTTAAAACAAGAGTTTTGGATCCCCTTGAATTAAAATATTTGGGTTTAGCAACACATGGTCTTATTTCTAACACCAAAAATAGAAGAAAAGATGAAAGATTGAGAGAAAACAAAAAAGAAACAAAAAGGTAATATTAAAGAAGGTGGTAGATGTGTTATCCTCTTGTTGTCCTACTGAAAACCTAATCTACTTCTGTCTTGCAAAGACTCTTACCTAAAACAAATCGAGATCAGTACAAAATGGGGATGGAAACAAGTTTTCTAATTGAATTCCAACCCTTGAAGTGAATTTGGCATTAGGTGTGATCTCGCCTTATCTACTGCAGTAATCTGTCTACTTTTTCCAAAATTTGTGGTTTTGACCAATAATGTTCCAATTTGATGCAATCTCCAGTTGTCATCTCCTAAAACAAACACAAACATTAATTTTCATATTTAAACATCAAAATATAGCCAAAACAAAAAAATAATAATTTCAATTAACATAACCAAATAATATCTTATCAAATTCCCTTATATCAGACTCATGCTTGTCCTCAAGCGTGTATCAATTCAATACATCAATCATCCTTATAATAACCTCTCATCTTTTTTCATTTTATCCAAAAATATCCCAAAAGTTATGGCATATTAAAGGTTTGTGATAAAATAACAATTGAAGAACAAGCACCCTTTCATCTTTGCATTCATTATCGTTTCTTATTTCTTTAATTGTTTAGTTTTTATTTTCTCTTTATTAAAAATCTAAAATCAATATGTAGGCTAGATAATAGGGGAAGGGCAATTGTTAGCATTCATAGTCTTTGTGGGATTAACCCGTACTCGTCTGTACTAGCTATAGCTACTTCGTGCACTTGCAATTTATTACAATATTAATTATCACGAAATAGTCCAATCAATGATCAGTAGTTCTAAGAGAGGTGTGAAAACAATAATGCAATGACATATGATTATTTGTGTATAGGTAGACATTGATCCAAGAACCAGATTCTGAAATCATTCATCAATTTTCTCACTTTTATGCTGTTTAATTTGGAAATATGGAAACAAGTTTTATGTGGTTTGATAATTAAATCGAACATAAACAACTTCTCCATCTTCCTAAAACACATGCTACTATGCAACATTACTCCCTGGAGGATAAGTTTAACTAATTAATAGTTCAAGGTGATTGGTAACTTCTTGGAGAGATGCTAGACTTCAAACAAGACTACACCTTTTCACCAAATAGTTTCATTTGGAAAGGGAAACTTATTAACCTCTTAACTAGCAAGGTCTAAAGGGAATTGATTAGAAGTAGAAACCCTAGAGTAGTTTGGCATAAAATTGTGTGGAGTAAGTGCTTTTTGCCTAAAACCTCTTTCTTATTATGGTTGATAATTAAAAACATATTAGCAAACAAATTAAACTATTTGTCTTTAAGTAAAGCCTATCTTTATTTTTAGAAAATAAGGAAACTTGAGACCAGTTATTTTTTGAATGTAGCTATGCAACTAGTGTTTGGAATGTGGTGAAAAGGTTGAACCTATGGACCTGTACAGGAAACTCATTCTCTATGACAATCCAATGGCTATTAAATCATTCTAATTTACCAAAAACTACTTTTGAAGCATATTTAATTGTTGTAGGGACTTATGTGCAAGCAATTTAGAAGGTTTAAGAGAAAAGCCACTGCTTTGGATGGGATAATATCTGAGTTGGTTCATGACTCTAGGTGTTGGACCTCGATCTTTGAGTGGAATTTAGAATTATAAAATGGACAAAAATGCTTATTTTTGTATATGTATTGTGTTATAGATGTTATGGTGCTTTAAGTAAATTGATGAGAAGAGAATTGATGGGTTTTGAGGACTTTGATATTTGAGTAAATTTGTATGAATTATGAGAGTAAAGTGAATGAGTTGATTGAAATGGAAGTTGAAATTAAGAAATAAAGAGTGAAAGTGTGAAAAGATGTTAAATTAGAAATGTTTGACTTTTGGAGTAGAAAGTTGACTTTTTGATTTAGGCATAATTTGAGAAAATGATCTTAATGAAAATTGTAGCTTCAGTCGAGAGCTTTCTGTCGCCATAAAGTATGATATTTTTCGATATCGGAGTTGAAAGTTATGATCTTCCGAAGTTAAGGTGATCTTTGCTTTGTTTTTTAAAAATGCTCTTAAGTGTATATTTGTGTGTACTATGTTTTGAGGAAAATTTGGGCTGATGTGGTTTAAATTGGAGTAAGTGATCAGCATGAAAGTTATAGAGAAATTGAATAGCTTTATAATGATGTATAATATGTTAATTTTGATTGTGGATATTGGAAGATATGAAATTTGAAAGTTTGGATGTTGTTTATGATTGATTTTCGTGGATAGAAACTTTGAAGTAGTTTTTGATCCCTTTTGAGACCTATTTTGATTTTGAGTTCTTCTTAGAAGTTGTAGAGCTTCCTTTGAGCTTTTTATGGATACCAAATTTGTCAAATTTGGAGTTCGGGATCAAAAGTTATGAGTTTTGGAAGTTCTGATGATGTTTAGGATGAGCTTACCGATCGGTCATCTTTGAGTAAATTTTTGACCCCTTTAGAGACCGAGCTTGTTGATGAGTCCTTCATAAAAATTGTAGATCGGTCTTTTATCTTTCCAACAGTACCAAGTTTGTAAAATTTGAAGCTCGAAGTCAAAAGTTATGAAGGTTGGAAGATAGGACGTCAGTCTGAAAAACCGCTCGGCCAGTGAGGCTGGGTGATCGCCGACATTCGATCGATCTGACTTTTGAAGTGTTGTATTTCTAAGACATTTTTCTATCTTTCCATACCAGATTGATTAGTTTTGATATTAAATTGAGAAAGATTGATTAGATCAAAGTGGGATGATCGGTTGAAAAAGTCTAAACAGACTTCAGTATTTTGGAGATATCTTGAGCTATAGAGCTCCGATCGATATGATTCTCATTGCAAATTAAACTAGAGACATGGACCTACAAATTTTATGAAAAAGTCCGATCGAGATTCAGTTCCTAAAATGTTCAATTTCTGGAGTAAAGTTCGGTGTCATGTTTAGTCGTGGTTAAGTGTTGGTCTGAAAGTGTTTTAGCCATAACTCTTTCGTCCGACCTCC
>JAOQMQ010000007.1:9042207-9064384 GCA_027563845.1 Erythroxylum subrotundum | reverse complement strand
TGAAGTGTGATTCTTAGTTCAATGAGACATATATGAATTATGAAATGGGAATGAGCTTCTTTTTGTTCTAGATCATATACCCGGGATTGTCATTGAACATGCATTGTACATAGATAAATGCTTATGGGTGTGCAATTACCAATGAGTGTTTTGCATAAATGGGTTGTACAAGTCAGTGTCCGCATTCAGGCATTCCAGAATTCAAAGCAAATGCTATTTTGGAGCGTACGGTGAGTATACCTAGATGGTCTCATTTCATTGTTTTCTTTATTCGAATTCTGTATACATTAATCTCTGTATGATGAATGAGATTGATTGTGTATGTCGGATTCCGGACAGGAGGTCCGATGATTGTTATATTTGATTTGAATATTGAAGTGTCATTGAATGAGAATTGGATGAGTTATGTGTACATATGTGATTGTTAAATGTGTATTTGGATACGAATGAATTTGTGAAATGCTCCACTTCAATGTGGAATACCAGACTAAGGTCCGATGATATGAAAAATGGTTGAAAGGGATAAGTAATTGTGAGTGATGCATTCCATTGCATGAATGCATAAATATAATGGCAGTTGTGACCAGAGTAGCCATCGATTAGAGCTACAAGCTCAACGTGTGAAAAAGAGCCTTGAGCTCAAAAGTGACTTAGAGCTTTAGGCTCAACGTGAATGAGCCCTATATGGGATAGTTATTAATGAGCCCTATATGGGACAGTTATCAATGAGCCCGGTATCCATTGGATACGGGACAGTTTAGGCACTCGGTCACAACGAAATAATAAAAAAAGTCTCATATGTACGGCATATGCATAATGAAAAATGTGAATTTTGATGCATAGTATGAATGATCAAATGTACGGAATGTGAAATAATGTGAAATGTGAAATAAAGTATGATATGTGAATTATTTGTTATGTGACTGGGTGAGCCATCGATGATGGTCACTCACTGAGTTCGCAAAACTCACCCAAAATTTGCAAATATTTTTCAGGATCAGAAGAATACCTTGTTAGGCCAACGAGAGTATACCTACAGTATTCAAGCGAAGGATAGAGGTCGGAATCAGTTCGCGTCTGCATTGCATGTCTTTAATTTTCTATTGAATTGTATATTTTGCATCTTTTTGTATAAATTTGTATTTTGAAATGACTGAAGTGTTTTGTAATTGTGAAAGGGCCCGAATGGCTATTGCAATTGTGTTAAGTGAAAATGTGTATGATTGAATGAGGGCCCAATTGGCCATACAGAAATTTTGGAAATTTCATGGTATGATTGAAAAGGGCTTATGCCCTAGTTGACTATTGACTTCCGCATACATTGTTTTGTGATTCAAAAAAATAATATACCGATTCCTGATTGAGTGAGTGCTTTAGCACGCCACCCTCGCTGGGCACGGACTCGGATATCACCGTCGATGTCGGGTTCGGGTCTTGCGAGAGTGGGTGTTACATTAACCCTTTCACTTAATTTGAAAATTTATTTAATACTCACTCATTCACACTTTTTTAATTTTAATTTTTTGGAAAATGATTAAAATAGTCAAAATTATACAAAAAGTATTATATGCAAATCAAGTATCCATTTTCAAAATTAATAAAGCAAATTAAAATTAGTTTAATCATTAATGCTCATTACTATATGTCTACAAAAATCAAATTGCAATAACATCCAAAATTGTAATGAATCATCATGATCAATATTCTTTCAAAGTTAAAAAATTTCCTAAGGTTGTTTCCTATTAAACTAATTATAACAAATTTGATGAACATAAGTACTTAATTCCCACCCCTACACTTGAGTTGTACATTGCCCTTAATGTATACAACATATAAAAATAATGAAAAATAGAAAAAGGAAGAAGGGAAAATTAGGATAGTTGTTACTCCTTTAATAATAAAAGGATATATCGATATAGTTAGGAATGTCAATGGGTTAGGTGGCTCATGGCATGATGGGCTGGGATAGGTTGGCCTGTGACCCAGCCCATGGCCCGATATCGTTTTTGACAAAATGACGTCGTTTTCGAAGTAATGATCCGACTTGGGCCGACCAATTTTAGCTAGTGACCCGGTCAAACCGGCCTAAAATGGGGCCCGATCGGGCTAAAATTGACATCCCTAAATATAGTTTGAGAAGTATGAACTAGCGGAGTGTATCACAATCTAGTTAGTGAAAGAACATTAAAGCACACCCGAATCCAAGAATTTAAACTTCTTTTAACTTAAAAACATGAAAATAAAACAACTAAAAACATATTAAAAATTAATGTTAACATTTTTCCTAAAATACCACACTAAAATAGAACACATAAATCATTAGCTTGCCTCCTAACAACCTTTTATTCATGAGTCTTTTAGCTGAATTCCATACTCAAGCCCTTAACCCTAGCGGCTCCTTAAATAAAGGCCTGATTCTCCTCTTCTTTAATCTCTCATTCTCCTTATAGTTTGTCATCCTACTTGTGGTCTTATTAGCTTCCAATTTTGCCTTACTATTCAGTAGAATAGGGTTATCCATCTTCCCTTATTCTCTTTGCAAGATAGAAGTCTCCAACAAATCTTTTAAGAATATTTCCTAAATAGCATGAGAAGCTTCAATTTAATAACATATGTAGAAAAATAAGTATCATCATTAGTATTATTTGTGTAGGGATGTCTCATGGATTTGGATGTCTTAAAAAGTTGCTTCCTTTTTCTATATCCTTAGGATTAAATTTTCACCACATACATCTATTATAGCCTTAGTAATAACAAGGAAAGGTTGTCCAAGATCAAAGGAACCATTATATCATCATTAATATCTATAACTATAAAATCTATAAGGAATGTGAACTTGTCAATCTTAACCAAAATATCTTCTATAATGCTCCTAGGAGACTTAACTGACCCATCTACTAATTGAATTTTCTTCATAGTTGGTTTAGGTTTACTAAACCCTAACTTCTTAAACATGTTATAAGGCATCAAACTAATGTTAAGTTCACTAATGCCCTTTAATTAACAAACTACCAATATTACAAGGATAGTAGAAATCCTTGGATCCTTAATTTTCTATAGTAGCTTGTTTTATAGGATAGTGGAGTACTCCTTATTTAATCTCACCATCAAGAATTCCTTAAGCCTTTTCTTGTTAGAAACAATATCTTTTAATTACTTAGCACACTTTTACATTTGCAAAAAAATTCCATTGAAAGGTATGTTAATACGTAATTGTTTGAAAAGCTCTAAAAACCTACCAAATTTATCTTTCTTTCTTATCTATTGAAAGCCTGCTTACGTATGAAATTTTTGGTTAGTACCTTTTAACCATTTCCTTCTTTGGCTCCTCCACTTTTTTTTCTTCCTTCTTAGTATCCTTCTTTTCTTGTACATATCTCAATTCAATGATAATGAGTGATCATCAATAATAAGTAATCATGAATAATTCATATGTATGAAATCTAAAATTGAATCAAATAGCATATATCAATTCAATCATAATAAGCAATCATGAATAATTTGCAATAAAATTTAGATCATTCATTAAATCAAGAAACAAATTCAAAATGATAGTTATAAGGTTCATCTTATATAGATCTATAGCCCAATTCAGTTTATGTTAAAGAAAAAGAGATCAATAACTAACAAGAAAGAGCCAAAAACTTGATTATTATAATTTGTATCCAAAAAAACTATACTAAAGATAACTAGGCAAGTGCACCTATCATTATTATAATATAATTTATATGAGTACGAATATTATTCCCAGAAGGACCATAAGTACTAGTTCTAATCATCTTTCTATAATCTAATTTTATAAAAATAATGATTGATTTTAAAGATATCCTTAACTAAATTAAAATTTCAAATATAAAATATCTAACTAAAGAAATAGACAATAATAAAGCAAGCAAAGATAAATAAATCCAAATAAAATTCCCTTAAAACCTTCCAATTCTTAGAATTATTTTAATTTAGTGATTAACTCTAGCTTTTTGGACAAGCAGAAATTCCAAAGCTAAAACTGTATTCTTTTTTAAGACATACAACCCCTATCCTTTAGCTGATTGACCGAAACCTTTTTCTAATTGAAACCTCGAAGAATGCATTATTTTTTCATAATATATTTGAACACAACTCATAAGATTTATGTTGTTTTATCCTTATGATTCTATGCAACTTATTTATATTGTTATCTATCATACTTATGATTTCTTAATCCTTATATGTGAAATTTGAGATTGAATTAAAATTTTAACATATCTTAATTCAATAATAATAATAAATCATGGATAATTTGCAATAAAATTTAGTTTGGTCACTAAATCAAGAAATTGATCCAAAATAATAGTTATAGGGTTCATCCTATCTAGACCTATATCTCAATTTAGTTAATAGTAAAGTAAAAGATATAAAAAAAAGAAAGAAATTAAGATAAAATAACTCATTTAGGTAGAGTTGGGAGAGGGAGGACAAGAATTCGTTTAAGAATAAAGTTAATCCCATTAAGCTTAAGTAGGAGACTTTCAACAAGTGCAAAGGTAAAGTTGACTCCTAACCTAATATATATCATGATAGTCAGTGATTTTGTTATTTAACGATGAGACATATAGCTTCATAATACTTATGGTATTGAGAGAGAATGATAAGGGTCAATTGAAAACAACCTCTCTACTAGTTAAGGCTGGGGCTTCGTACTACTGGATCTCTCCAGACCCTGCATCTCAGCAGAATTTTACTGGGTGTTGTTGTTGTTGTTATTGTAGAGAAAAATGATAGGGTTGAAACAAATAGTGATTATGATGATGTTAAGTCCATGCTAACACTTAAAAGTATTAATAATACTGATGGAACTAAGTATTTTAGTAAATGGATAAGAACTAGTTGCAAGGAGAGCATTGAGAGTTCTAGTGAAGGAGGATGACATGGAGTTATAGATGGAAAGTATTTTCCAAATAGGATTTCATATGAGCAATATGTAACATAATTATTAATAAAGGGAATTCTGTTAATGTAGTTAATACAACACTTGTGGAAAAGTCGAAGCTACCTACATTGAAACATCTAAGATTATATAAGTTGAAGTGATTTAATGGGTACCCGAGTATCAAATTGACTAAACAAGTGTTGATTTTGTTTTACATTAGGAAGTACGAGGGTGAAGTTCTTTTATGATGTGATGCTTATGCAAGTAAGGCATAAGTTATTGAGGAGACTATGATTAAGAAAAGTCTTTCACGACGACTTCAAGAATAAAGTATTTTATAACCTATTTCAAAGATGAAAAGCTAGACAGTGTATTGGCCTAAAGATGAGGATTTCCATGACTTTAAATTAAACCTTGGATCCTAAGTTTTGGGTTGTGTCTCCTAGTCCGAATTGTGCTTCCAAGCTTGTAGCTTGTGTTGTAACTTCTGAACTCCTTGTAATTCTTTTCAAAGGCTAAGCCTTATTCTTTTAGAATATATATTTTAATTTTCAAAAAAATTGGTTACTCTAGTGCCCTTGATACCTAAGTAATTCTATAATGACAAATTGAATTTGGGAAGTAAGAATGAAGAATATGTTACAAGAACCAACGTATGGATGAGGCATATAGTATTTGATTGTGATGATGATTTGGGGTTAAATTTTTTTGAGAAGAAGGGGAATGATTCGTGCAAAACTTATAATTAAAATCCTAATCAAATTAGTATGTTAGAATTTCAATTTGAAATAGTATTTTATAATTCTCAATAAAAGTAGTATTAGGACTACATTCTTTAATCTAAGTAGACATAACATGTTCATTCTTATACAAAGGGGACATATCTTATTAATAATATAAAATCTTAATACATTGTTTGGTTTATTCTATATTTAGAAGATATTTCTCATTTTTTATTTTTGTGGTCTAACTCGAAATTTATCAAAGTCCTCTTGATGACTTTTCAAATTTTTATATATTCAATTATTGGTTTTTTAATAAGTAAAAGGTACTTCAATTATCTCTTTTAGTAATGTAAAGTTTTATTCGTACATTTTCTAAGATTTACTTTTGGGTTAATTTCATCAATGGATGAATATTGGGATACTTTTATTTTCTTTTAATTATTAAAAGTAAAATATTAATAATATTTATATCTTTTTATCGAAAATTAATAATATTTATATCTTGTTATCATTAAAATATAAATTAGAAATTCTTTATGGTTAATAATTAGTAATCTCATAATTAATTAAAATGATATTAATGACTAAACGAAATTTTAATTAAAAATGAAAATTAAAACTATGAAAAGAAATTAAAAAATTAGTACAAGATTCAAGAAACTTTTAAAGAACTAATTTGAATATTGATGACAATACGTAAGATCCCTTTCAATTCTCTCACTTTGGTATAGTTTCATCTTGGCGTTTAATTTCTTAAATGTATAGATTAAATCCATATCATCTTAATCAGTTATATTAAAATAATGTCTATTTAAAAGCCGATCCAAATTTTGGAAAACAAGCTCAAAATTGCGTTTAAGGATGTGTTGGATTGAACGTATGATTTTTAATAGAATGAAACGAAATATAATGATTTATAATGGAATAAGATATAAATAGATGTAATATTAAAAATTTATTGTTTGAAAAAGATAAAAGAGTTCATAATATAATATAGTAAAATTTTAATTAGACGAAAGATTTATAATATAATATAATGTAAAGTTGTTTATTATTTTATATTTAATTCTAAATCTCTCAAAATATTCCACTTTTTTTATTTAAGATAAAATAAGATATAATATAAAATTATCTTTTTCTGTACATTTTATCATAAGCCTTTCGTCTTAAATAATAAAATAATAATATATTTCGTTCCATTACGTAACTATATCTTCAATTTGACTATCGCCTTTATCAGTTAGAACCTTCGGAAAAAGTTCAGGGTTAAAACTATGTTGTTTTGTAAAATATTTCCGGACAAAACTAGGGACAGGGCGAACTTGTAAGTGCAAGAATGAGTGGGTGTTAAGAGTAACCTAGCTGTTTGTGGGCGACATGTCAACTGGTGCTCTGTTCTCCACTTTTCTCATCACCCCTATCTCCTCCAAGCTCTCTTTACCCTTTGTAAAGCCACCATATCACGCTACTATTCTTATTTATTTCCAGTTCTACTTTATTTCTTACTAACCAAACTACATTTATTGCTATCTCGCAGCGGCATGACTCGCTATCCACAACCACGAGGTCCACTTTTGGCATCGTCCGTTGTAGTCGTGCTGCCATTTCAACCAAAGACCGAGGCTCTCTCTCTGTCTCTTTCTCCCCCTTTTCCATTTATATTTATATTTTTTTCTTAGCTGTTTGTCTCTATCATATTTACTTGCAGGTGAGTATGATCCTGACCTTCGCTCGGTGCTTGAATTGGCCACAGACTCGGAGTTGTATGAACTGAAGAAAATCTTATTTGGCGCTAGGTTTTGTTTTACCTATTAATTCTGATTTCATGTTTACTGTGAATTTTTTTCTTTAAAAGACGAGTCCATGCCAATATATGTTTTGTTCCGAATTATTTTTGATGTTCAGTTACTTCAGTCCTTTACTCAAGTCCATGACGAGCAGTTCTGACTTGGATTACCCCATGATTGAACAAGACCTTGAAGAGCGAGAAAATTTTATTGCTGCACTTGAGTCGAGATTCTTGTACCTAGCTGCCGATGCCCGGTCTGCATTAAGGTTAAAATTTACTTGGCAGTGGAAAGATTGTCATTTGTTAGTATTCAAATCCAATGAGTTGTCATGATTAGCCCTACATATTAGTCATTTAGTTTACTGGTAGTTATTAAACGTAGAGGGAATTAACTGAGATAATTGCCACCTATGGAATATTGTGTATGTTTAAATGTTACATTCTTGAAGCTTCTTGATTAATCTTTAACATTGATGCTTGTTGATGTTTTAACTGATCTTTTTTTTTTTTTACCTTGATCTGGTTGTGTTAGGGGTTGGAGACCTTCATATAGAAATGTGTTACTTGCTATTAGAAAAAAGTTAGAAGTTCCTTGCTCAAGCAAATTGTCAACTGAAGACCTTGAAGCAGAAATTTTTCTCCATCTAGTTAAAGATTATGCAAGGTATTTTTTTTTCTAAATTGCTTTAAAACTTTACACATGGTAATTAAGCCTGATAACCATGACAACATTGTCAAGGCTTTTAATATGATAAGTTGGGATCGAAGAAAAAAGAGAAGTATGAAAGGAGAACTGGGTAATAAGTTCACAATTTGGGTGCATTTTTTGCCTTCAGTTCCTTCCACCTTTAATCGTGTTTCAGTGCATAATAGTTGAATTTTGTACGTAGAAATTATACAATGTGGAGGCTAAATAGATTATTTTTCCATTCATGGGTTTCAGAAGTTTCTTTCAGTTTTCCATGAAAACTTATATTATCTAATAACAGTGAAGAATCAGGGACTTTTCCGGGCTTATGGGGTACTTCTAAGGCTTCCAATGGACAAGTTAGTTTAGAACTTGGACTTAGCCAGCAGAAGGTCGAAGCCTTTGCAGCCTTAAAACTTGGGGTCGCGGAGCTTCAGTCTATGATTTTGAAGGTACTCACATTCACATACAAAAACAATATGTATAAGGAATTTCTGGAATTTCTAAAAGCTTATTTGAATTTTCTCTGCTTGTTTCGCACCTGTGCTATTTTGCCCATTGAAATAGGGTGGTGGTGTGTTTACGTTGGCAAAACTTTATCAGTTGGTAAGGCATGAACCTTTTTTCAACTTGTTCTAAATTATATTTGCTTGTTTGCCTAAAGTAGTTTCGCTTTATGGTAGGTAGGGAGGAAATTAACAGGAAAGGTGCTCCTAGAGGCTGCCAACTATCAGATGAAACAGGAACTTATGAAGAAGGTATACTTTTCGCACTTTTAGGCTTGAATTATGATTAGAGAAATAAAAAAGAAAATTTAATATGTGTACATATTATCATAGAGAAACAAATCGACCATAATGACTTTATTTTTAACTTGTTTCTTTTTCTATCTCTCTCTGTTATGATAATACATTCATTGAAGTGAGAAAAATGCTTGAATAAATTAGAAATGGGGAAAAAATTTCTTAACAGGAAAACTAGCGAAACATATGAAAATAAGAGGATAAAAAAAGGCTAGCTAAACAAGTTGGGACTTTGGAGAAACAGATGTGAGACTCCATCTAATTGAATTTTCTCTTTTTTATTTGTTTTCAATCTTCATTCATTTGCATATTCTCTCAAAAAGTTGTAAGGATGCTTATGTAATGTATTTCTTGTTAATTTATCATCTTGATTCAAATGATCATGATGATGATCGTTATACATTTGGTTATTATTTTATTGTCTATTTGAAATTGTACCATCCCCTTCGATGTAAAGATACTAGTATGCAGCAAACATACCAGAATTTGACTTCTTATTGTTTCTTTTCTTGATCTGTTGATCATTATGATTACAATTATGGAAGGGTAACAATGTCCATGGAAGAGAATAATTTGATTCTTCACTATCATGGAATGGATCTTGACCTATATTTGGTTGCAGTTTTGTTTGGATATTGCTTATGAGAAAACATGGATTTTTCTTGTTATGGGTTGGTCAGAAAAATGACATAGTTCATCGGAGCTACTCTAATATTTTGAAACTATGTTCATACTTACAGTTGTAATTTGTTTACTTCGTTTCATATAGATTAGAGAACTTCTGGTCTGCGATCCTGACTTGTATTTGGTTGCAATTTTGTTGGCATAATGTTTGTTCAGACATGGGAATTTTCTTGTTGTTAGTTGGTTAGAAAAGTACGAACTTTAGTTTTTTAGAGCTACTATAATATTAAGAAATTAGGTCCATAGGTAAGTTGTATATTGCTTATATTGTTATAGACTAGGTAAGTTTTGGTCTGTGATTGAGGTCTGTTATGCCAAGTATATGGCTCATAATTCTGCTGAACCAAGCCAAGCATCGAGTCTTCAAGTTAGTTATGAAGTGAAAAATCCATTCTTGGCTTGCGATAAACATGACCTCAAAGTGGTCATACTAATTAATTTTTTCGATTCCCACGTAGTTCACTCAACTGATTTTCAAGCACAACTGATGTAATTGAGCTGCTTTTCCCTCACTTCTAGTGAGCTTGTCTATTGATCTGTCTAAATGTGTTGTAGAATCGGTTTCCTTTAAGTATTACTGGATATCACTTCCTTATGCTATAACTTTGGCTTCATTTAGTTGACAGAATTCATTGACATTTCAAAATTCATATTCTATGTTGTGTCTAGATTGATATATATTTTTTCTTTTGCTGTTAATCAGGGTGGACAATTAGCTACTATAAATTTGGAGTCAAGAGCTGCCTTGCTTGCAGCAAAGCAGGTGACTATACCGTTATTATTGTCTACGTGGTTGAAACTCTCATTTTTCATTTGTGAGATGCATTTTGATTAGTGGAAATGCTGTTAATAGAAAAATTTTCTTTATTGAGCCTCATTTGACTAAAGGTATCTAATTATACTTTGCTCTTCATTTGAACTGTCATGTATGCTCGATTTGTTATTATGGCCCTACAACTTTGTAGATAAAATATTTGGTATCTGTTCAAATTGAGTCCAACAGACATTGGATTGTTCTTGGTGGGATGGGAGTGTATATCTTCCCTTTATATGTCTATTTGGAAGGACAATAAATTTGCAGAAATTAAACAATTTAATATTTTGCGATACATATGTTGCTTTCATATGCATGCAATGCTTCTTTTGTATGTTAAGTTTCTGATTTGGTAGCTTTGGACAGGGTTTGACTGGAGCTGCATCAAGATATCTTGGTTTTAGGAGCATAATGTCATTGCTCGGCCCAATGTATTCTTCATTCTGTAACTGACATCATTTATATATGTTCAACTTGTTTCTTTTCCAATATTTATGCTCTATTGTGTCACTTATATAGTTTTTTTTTCTTATCGTTTTTTTTTGGGTTTAAGCTGGATATAAGATTCTAGGTGCATTTTTTAATTGTTGTCTATTGGTTAATTTGTATGAATATGGCCAGTTTTAGAGCGTTATGCATAATCTGTTGAAAGTAAGGGAAATACATGAGCTTAATCTGTTGAAAGTAAATCAAATAATTATGTGATTGTAGAAGTTACGAAATGGAAACTCTGTGAATAGTTTATATGTTGCTGTAGCGTATTTTTTAAGCATAATCTGTTGAAAGTAAGGGAAATACATGAGCTTAATCTGTTGAAAGGAAATCAAATAATTATGTGATTGTAGAAGTTACGAAATGGAAACTCTGTGAATAGTTTATATGTTACTGTAGCTCAGTTTTAAATTGCATATTCATTAGTCTAGAACGTTTGCCATCCATATGAGCTATTGTGATCAATACGTTTAAAGTGAGGGGACTTGGAATTGCTTGAAGTTGACAGAGTACTCCAAATTAAGAAGCTTTGTAGATATCTACTAAGATGGTCTTTTTCTTGTGTGTCTTTTCTTATAAATTTTGTTAGAATAATTTTTGAGTTACTCCACCCAACAGTCTAACAGTCCAACAATTTAGTTTTTGAGATGAAAAGTTTCTTAACTTGGTATTAGAGCCTTTGTGATTATAAGGTGTAAAGTAAAGATTATGGCAACGTTATTCATGGTTGGAATCAGATTAGTTGTCATTTTTCCATACTTTTGTGTGGATAGATATATTATGAACGAATAATGACAAGTTGGAGGGCTTACAGGGAAATTTGAGCATAAGCATTGAAGAAAATGCAACTTAACGTGTTTAATTTCAAGGATTTAAAGTTGACCTTTTTATTTTGAATTGATAATTAATAGTTTTGTTATGATTTTGTGTTTATTTGACCTAGATGATCTATGTGACAACTTCAGTTGAATAAATTGTTGAAAGTTTGGTCGTCTTTTATTGAGAGGTTTGTTTCTTTAGTTGTTTAGTTGATTATTGAACTTCTGTTGCAATCATGTTACCTATTCTTTAATGTTAACAACCTGAAATTGGTAGTGGTTTCAAGCTTTATTTGGTCTTTTACCATTCAATGTTCCGCAGTACCTTGTCTCCTTAACTCCATCTTACTTTCTGGGACATATATCTTCGAGAATTTTGGCATATCAGAATTTTCTTTTGCTCTGTATTAGGTTGCTATCAAGGAACCAAATGAGTGACTTCCTAAGTCACTGACATGTAAAATGACAATGAATGCTCTTAGTACAGTTTTTGGGTTTGAATTTCAAGTCTTTTTTAAATTTTATATACTCATTTAATACAAGTTGACTTTGTGGTACAACAAAGGTTTTGGTATTTATGAGGATTTTATGGGATAAAATATTTGGATAGTTTTATATTTATGTATATCTTAAAATTAGTTGTATGGCTGTGTATATACAGGATGTGGGGGATATTTCTAGCAGATGTTGTCATTCAAATGCTCGGGACTGATTATGCTAGAATTTTGCGAGCAATTTATGCATTTGCCCAGGTATTTGCATATCCCTATGCATTTTGGAAAACTCATCATTCTTGTTTAGTGTGCACAACATGCATTCTTTCTCATTGTTCCTCTCCTCCTTCCTTTTTCATTCCTGTCATTCTTCTTTCTCTGTCCTGTCCTGTCCTGTTTCTGCTCCTGTTATAGAACACAACACGATTGGATTGGAGTCTTAAATATAGGGAACAGAACCATGAAATGATTGTACACCATCGGTTGACAAAATTAAAGGGAGGAATATATATCAGACAATAGCTAATCAAATCTTTAGTTGCATATAGCTAATGATTTTTAGGAAGCAATCTTAGTCGGTAGGTGCTATGTGTGTGCCACATTTACTATGGCGCTCCTGTTATTAGGTCTTATTGGTCTTATTAGGTGCTACGTCCATGGCTGCAATAAAAATTTCTGTTATCATGTTTTGAAATAATTTACAAGAGACCTAATTCCTATTTATATAAAGAATTAGGAGAAAAGATCTAAATCCTACTCACACAAGGAATTACTTGAAAAGAAATCTTATTCATGCACAAAATAGGATAGTAGTGAGACCACATTGCCCATACAAAAACAGACGAGACGCTGTAAGTACAGCATCCCCACAAATTTATCTCGTCAGTTCTGTACCAGATCATGTTATTAATTATTAGCTGTTAAATAGGCGTGTGCTGATTCCCTTTCACCAGCACATGCTGCTTTGACAGTAATTTGAGCCGGCTAATTTCTGTTTATATTTATTCTTTGCCACCCCATTAGCATCTTATTTAAGCATTTTTGGCATATTGAAAAATTAAAATATTTTTATCAAACAACTGACTCTAAATTATGGTTTTTGTGATGACCATTAAATTTACCTTTTTTTTGGGCAACAGATTCGCATTACCCGTACATATAGGTTACCATCCATTAACGAATGAGGTGAGAAGGATCCGGTAAGCCCTTCACAAGTTTGAATCAAGGCTGGATCCTAATGGTTTCTTACGTCTGGATGTTTCCTTCTGAATTGATTTCTACTGTATATAAGGTTGTAGTGCTTAGATGCAGTTTCTCTTCTAAATGATTTTATGTATGGAATTGTGGGAATTACTGAAGTAGTGCTTATATAATCGGGAATTAAATGTAGCCATAGATTGTACCAAGGCTTTCCATCATCTATGTGAGAAATGCAATTTTGTAATGGACGATAGGTCATTGACTTATTACACTTTTGAGTTCCCAAGACTTTGTACAAGCCTTTGCTCTTGAAGTAGTTGGTTGCCATGTGGATTAGAGCAAGCATCAATTCAAATGTTTGGAGTGTTAAGGGGGTTAGTGGGACTAATATTTGGTCTATAATTGTGTTGGACAATGTCAAACGATGAGATAAATTGGGGTGGCTTTAGACTTTTCTTGTTTTTTCTGCATAGTGGAATTTTATTTTGAAACTAGAATTTGTTTGTTTTGGTAATTTCTACTTTCCATTTTAATAACAGATAAAGCAAGATAATATAATAGCAATGATGCAAAAATAAAGATCTGAAAAGGAAATAGAAGAAGAAGAGCTCAGCCTCAATGTCACTCAGCCGAACAGCTTTTATTCCCGGCGTCTGTCTTTTCCTGACGGATGATCCGAAGAAAAGCTTCCATTTAAAATTTTTCTTAGGACTAAGCGTCGTTGCTTTTTAAGAAGACACCTACAACTAATATCAATTATCTTATAGTGACCATAATTTTCAATGAGTTAGGTTAATTGAAGAATGAGTTAGACTATCAAATCTTTAAGTTAGGTTAATTGAGCAATGAGTTAGGTTGCCAAATCTCTTAACTTTCCGTTATCTAAAATGTGAATTTTCAATTTTTGTTGATAGTTTTGGCTTTCTAAGCAATAGGTGATGTATACTAGATATACATTACTTTTAGCGCTATTTTTATGGTATATTACTTGTATTTTGGACGAATTTTAAATTATTTGATACTTAATTTGAGAAATATTGTCATTTCATGTTTTATTTCTGCCTATACAAAGAAAAGGAGCAAAATTGAAGAAAAATTGGACTAAATTAGAGCAATTTTGGAAGCATTGGAGGGCCTATCCTATCACAATATCTTGTTGAGGACTATTTCCAAAGGTGGTCACTTCTATTTCTCTTGTGCAGCCGTATATATCCTTGTGTTACCTCCAGGATGAAGAATATAACATCCTACTTACTTGTGTAGGTCCCATATTGATGCTAAACACGACCAACTATATGGACTAGTATTAGGCCCTATGTAGTTCATTAAAAATTTAGGGTTTTCAAATTAAAAAAAAAGGTAGAAAAGAAGTTCTTTTGGATAAGAAGCATCAAGAAGTCATTTTGAAATTGTTCCATATCAGTTTTGATCAAAATAACATTATGTTTGAAGGTAGAACAAGATTTCAATAGGAGTTCTTTAAAGATCCAAGATTTAAGAATAATGATTTCTTTTATCTTGTTTTCTTCCCATGTTGATAGTTTAATTATAAACTAAATTGGGATATAGATTTAGGTAGGCTATATTTTGATTTATTTTTTAGTTTAACGAAATTCTAGTTTCCTTGTGATTTATCCATATTTTTGTATTGATTAAATCAAAAGAGAGAAATTGGAAGGTTCAATATTTGATTAATGCATCAAGATTCTATAGAAAAATGTGTTGAGGTAAAAACATAGATAAAGAGTTAAACATGAATTATTTCAGAGAACTTGCAAGATCTCCCTAGGTTAGAATAAAACCTATCAAGAGAGTTCACAAAACGAATTAAAGCATTTTGAAGTTTTCTATATTCAAAAGGGATTTTAGTTGATTAATCTATAATATGTCTTGAGAGAAAATATTATCTAAGATGTGAAGCCTTACTGGTCCAAGAAACTATAGGTATTTATTAAACCAAAGGAAAATTGAATATAGTAAAGTCTTAAGGAAAACCTTGGGTAAATCCAGTTATTTCATAAATTGATTTATTCTTGATCATTTGATTTGGTATTTAGATTTGTTAGTCATTTTATTTTCCTATTTATTCCTCTATAATCATTTCTCTAGCTCGTTAAGTTTGTTTTAGTATTCATTAAACTAAGGGAAAATTGAATATAGTAAGGTCTTAGGGAAAATCTGGCTTCGATCTAGTTATTTTGTAAGTAGATTTATTTTTTATCATTTCATTGCTTTATTATTTAGGTTATTTTTATTTTCCTATTCAATCATCTATAATCGTTGTTCTAGCTTATTCAATTTAAGGATATTGTGTAGTTAACAAACAGCCCTCGTGGGCTTAACATGTGCTCCCTTATGCTAGTTATAGCTAGACCGTGTACTTGCAGAAATAAATAATCAAGTTTTTGGTGCTATTGTCGAGGACTAAGCATTAATATCTACATATTTGCAAATTTAGTAAACTAGAATTTTTATTTTTTAATTTATTATTTATTTACAAAATTTTCATAATTCTTTCTGTTTTATAGATTACTTCATATATGCATAATTTTGATAATCCTAGGAATCTTGTTGAGCCAGAGCCAGATCATGAAATTGAAAGAACTTTACACATAATAAAAAGACTTTAGAGAAGACATAAAGTTGACGAAGCAAATATGGCTATAGAGAATATAAGCTCAATAAAAGAGTTCACTGCACCAAATGCCAAGGGCATTAGTTTAGGCAATGCGAGTCCCAACGTTAAAGTTGCTAACTTTGAGTTAATACCTCACTATTGTTCTATGTTGTAGCAAAATTAGTTCAATGGTTCACAATTTAAAGACCCTAACTACACTTGTCGATGTTTTTGGAGTATTGGGATATAATGAAACTAAATGGGGTATCCCTTGATGCCATCAACCTTTTACTATTCCCTTTCTCTTTAAGGGATAAATATAAAGCATGGTTATAAACCTTACTAGTAGGATTAATTACCATATGGGATCAGCTCTTTAATCCATTTTTGGCCAAGTATTTTCATTTAGGCAAGACTGTATATATAACAAACAAAACCACCACTTTTGCCCAGAGGGAAGCTGAGTCCTTATATGAGGCATAGAAGAGATGTAAGGAGTTGTTGAGGTCTTGTCCACATCATGAATAAAAGAAGTGGCTAATAATTCAAACCTTTTATAATGTGATGACCTACAACATCAAGATCTTTGTTGATACTTCTATTAAAGGAGCTTTGATGAACAAAATAATAGATGAAGTGCATTCTTTGATAGAGGATATGACTCAAAACCAGGTCAAATGAGAGCCACTCCAAAAGAGATTTTGACCGTGTGTCGTTATGCTAGTCAAAATAAAATAACTAAACTGCTATTGTAGCAGCGACGAGTCTAGGTCGATCCCACGGAGAGTGTGTATAAAGTTTATGGAATGAAATTAATCGGTGTTTAAGAAAAAGGGAGTTTTGGATTTTTAAAGAAGAAAATAAAATAAAACTAACTAATAAAAACAAATTAAAGAAAACATGCAAAAATTGATAAAAATGGAAAATTCGGTAGAGACCCGATTCTTTGGTTCAATCTCGGCCTATACCCTAATTAAGCATATTTTATTAATTTGTTGTTTGTTAACCTCTCCTAACAACTATTAATCGTGTGTTAATAATTAACTCGAGTTTTCTCTTAAGTTTTGTTTAATCAAGATACGATCGTTAATTAAACCTAACCACCAAACAACCTAGGATACGATCTCTAAATTTAATTAGGCGGTAGTATTACGAATTAGGAAAACCGATTAATCAAGGTAACAACCACATACGATGCGTCATTTAACTTAGGTCATGTTATCCCTAATGATTACGAATCATTAGTCGCTACACATGAATTTCAACATAATAATTACGCATTATATCGAAATTCTAGCAATGGTTTTGCAATTAACGATTCAATGAACGCGTTAAAATTATCGACTCACAATACCCAATAGGTTCATACACAAATAGCCAAATAATAACGAAAATTCGATTATCCATACACAATACCCAAATCAATTAATATAGGATAACACAATCAATTCCTAATGAAAGAAAGAAACAACAAAATAATAAAAAATTACTTAACCCCATGGTCGTCGGCGTCGATGTCACTTCTGAACCAGCGTCGGGATGCCTAGCTCTTCATGGATCTTTCCCAAAAAAAATGCTTCAACCCCTGTTCCAATTCCTAACCAAAAACTTCTTTAATTTTTCCTTTAATGCCCACTCTCCAATGCAGCTATTCTCCTCTTACTGTTCATCGCTAGGACAATTTAATGTTGGAGTTTATGTTACTGTTCACTGTTCATTATCCTCTCTCACGCACAAACTTTCTGCGCAGCCTCCTTGCCTAACTGTTCGGCTGCTCTCACGCCACTCCTGCTGTTGGAGCTTCACTAAGCCGCAAGATGCAGCATCAAGCTGTAACCGCGGCTCTCCACTGCTTCACGCCTACGCCCGTGCTTCTCCTCCTGTGGCTGCTCACTATGTTTTTATGTCTACTGTGCTTGTTGATTAGACAATTTAAGTTGCTACCTTTTAAAACCTTCACGCTGGCCTCTGCTCACTTCTCCTTGTCTGCGTTAAAGACCTCCCACGCAGCACCTTTTCCCCAGCATGAAACGCAGCCCTGTGTATGCGTTTCATTCAACACATAGCGTTGCATTGAACGCAACCCAATTATGACTGTTGTGTCGTTTTGCATTTTTTAATGCATGCTTCTTTATTTTCCATTTTTCTTGCCTTTTATTATTATATTTTCTTCTTCCTCCATAAAGACAAGGAAAAATAAATATTCAAAAAATGGCCAATTTGTGGTGCTTTCGACTCACTTTAATTTCTTTGCTTCCAAATTATACCTAAAATTAATAACAATTTCTCTTTTTCGTTCAAAAAAAAATTATACCTAAAATAATATATGAATTAAAGTGAGTGTCTTAAGCATTTTCATATCATTAATCCTAAGTGTAGATGATTAAATATATCAACAATTAAGCACATATCAGATTCTAAGTATGATTTAAATACCTTGAATATTTTGGTTGGTAAGGTAGATGTTTTATCTCAAAATTTTGCTCATAGTGCTACTACTAGTTTATGACATATGTAAATCTTGAGGACACTTAGCTTCAGATTGCTAATTAGGCAACAATCTAGTTTGCAACCTAGGCCTTTTAACCACCCTCTAAAAAAAATCTAACCTAAGTCCCTCTTAGAGAACTTCCTTGCCACTTAAGCTAAATAGAATGAATACTTTGAGGAGGAGATTAGGAAGCTAAACTCTAAGGTAGATTTTGTTGCTACCCATACTAAAATACTTGAAGCTCAAATTGCTCAATATGCTAGTGCCATTATTAGATTACTTGGTTAATTGCTTGGGAAACCTGCAAACTCTAAAGAGCATTAAAATGCTATGATGTTGAGGGGTGATGAGTTGATTATGAGCCTAAGGTTGGAGATGCTTGGTAGTGAGGGCAATAAGGGAAGATATATATTAAAGAGGAGAAGGAGCTTAAGAAAGAGAAATGAGAGGGATAAGAACAATAAACATTTCCTTTGCACCCTATAGACTACTTATATTATTTTCTTAAAGATTTGTCAAGGAGAAGTTAGATAAAGAATTTGGGAAGCTTTTTGATATTCTTTAAAAAGTTTATATTAATATCGCTTTTACTAACGCTTTAAAATTAATGCCTTCTTATGTTAGGTTCTTAAAAGAGATCTTATCCAATAAAAGAATATTTTGGGAATATGAAGCTACAATCTTGACTAACGAGTGTAAAGTCACAAATCAAACGAACTACCTACAAAACTTAAAGACCATGGTAGCTTCTCCATTCTCTATACCATTGGTGATAAGAGCTTTGATCATGCTCTACATGATCTAGATGCAAGCATCAGCCTTATGCCCCTATCTATCTGTAAGAAGCTGGAGGTGGGTAATCTTATACCGAATACCATTTCTTTACAGTAGGCAGACCATTCTATCAAATGTTTGGCAGGTGCACTAAAATATGTGCTCATCAAAATTGGTAAGCTTCTTATTCCTATTGATTTTGTAGTATTGGATATAGATAAGAATAAGAATATGCCTTTGATCTTAGGATGACCTTTCTTATCCACTTCCAAGGCCCTAATTGATGTTTGTGAAGGAAAGCTAACCTTAAGGGTCAACGATGAGAAATTAAAATTCAAGAAATCTAAACCTAAGAATCCTATTAATGATAAGTGTAATAAGTAAATCTATTTTTGATGTAATTGAATATTATGCATATAGGATGTAAAAGGGACAAATTTAAAGGTGAAGGAAGCAAAGGGAACTTGGGAACCCATCATAGAAAAACATACAGTATGCCTAAAAACTAATCATTCTCTTAAAAAAAATGAAGAAATAAAGTTAAAGGTAGACTTTAAGGTAGATTATACCTTACAAGTAAAGGTCTACCAAATTGAAATTGATGAAAAGAGGTTAAGCTTATAACCTAAAACAAGCGCTTGTTATGAGGTAACCCAACACTTTTTACCCTTTTCTATTTTTAAATTTAGTATTTTTTTGTTTTCATTATTATTTATTTGTTTCTTTAGTATCATTGTGATTTTCTTAATTTTTTTTGTTAAATATTAGTTGAAATATCTTGTTAAGTGTTTGGAGTTAATGTATTCTTTATTTTTGTAATTTTTACGCTAATATAGACCTAAACATGCTACCATGTTCAGCCTTATGTTGATTGACTATGAGAAATAAAATGTTCCATTTTTTATTATGGCACCTACATAGCACCATATAAAGGTTATGTTGTCATATATGCCCCCATATTTCTTTGAGGCCTAACCTATATTCACCTATAAGAAAGGACCAAAAAAATTACAAAATGATCCTCTTTTTAATATGTCCTCCTATAAGGTAGGTTGTTTAACTCATGTTAGGAACATAAAATCAAGTATACACGTCCATGTGTTGTACTCTATGTATAGGAATAAAAAAAGAAACAAAATATACCACTTTTTAGCATAACAACTATATGGTACTGTGTATGCCTCATGTTTCTACGTTGCCTTTTTTGTTTCATTCTTCGCATTTAACTCAAAAAACATACCCCTTTTTCAATCAATGTATATGATGTGTGCTTGATTGTTTATACATTTACTCTATGGAACTTAGTGATTAATGCTTTGAAATGCTTAAGACATTCATTTTAGTTTATATTTGGTTTTAGGTACAATTTGGAAGCATAAGAGATAAAATGAGTTAAAGCACATTCTTTGAGTGATCCTCTTGATGTTCACACTCAATTGTCATTGTGGAACAAGAAGGAGAAGATTAGAGTGAAGATGAGACAAGCAAATTCCACAAAAAGAAGAATAGTTGCGCACATTCACAAATTGGGCATTTTATTGGTTTGCCGTGCATCCAACAGTGCATCTTTCTAGAACACTATTTTTCATATAAAGCAACATCTGAGCTACTAAAAGGGGCATGAATCATTTTTGGATGAAGAGGAGGGGCAAAGAATGCACTTTTGGGAGACCCATAGAGGGCGAGGTTTCCTTATTCCAGTTCCGAGGTGAAATCGGACCTGAGGAACACTTTTCGGTGCATCTTCGTTATGTATAGCTGTTCTTTCTATCTCTAGGGATTGTTTATGTTATCCTATGCTTATTGATTTAGGTATTAATGTATGAATGATCATTATTATTGTTCTCGTTAGATCGTTTATGTATTTGAACCCATTGCCAGAATCTCAAATTTAATACGTAATAGTTGTGTTTTGGATTCATTTGTGGCAACTAATGGTGTTGAATCATTAGGGATAACCTAACCTTGGTTAAATAACCCTAGCTTACGTGACTGTTGCCTTGATTAATCTATTTTCCTAACCCGTAATGTGGCTATCTTACTAAATCTAAAGAGCTTGTTTCAGGTTGTTCGATAGCTAGGTTTAGTTAAAGAGTTTGTTTTAGTAAACACAAACTAAGGGAAAACAAGGGTTAACAGGGCTTTTTTTTTTAATCTACGATTAATAGTTTATGTGAGAGGTATGAGAATAACAACACAATGAAGTATGCTTATTCGGGTGTAGGTCGAGATTGAATCGAGAACTGGATCCCGAATCCATTCATCACTTTTATCACTTTTTGACTGTTTGCTTTAATTTGCTTTCTTTAGTTTAATTTCACTTTATTTTGTTATTTGAAACCAAACCAAACCCACCATAACCTAAACACCAATTTCTTTCATTGCAAAAGCTACATGAACACTCCATGTGGATATGATCCTTACTCATCGCTGCTAAAAATCTTAATGTGCAGAGTTAGGTTTATTTTTTTGGTGCTTTGGACACCTTCAAGAATTTTGGCGCTATTTCCAGGGAGTGTGATGCTTTGGTTTTTTGTTTTTTTTCTTAATTTCAATTGATGTTTTGTATATATTGTTTATAATTGTTTTTTTTTTTAGTTATTTCTTGATCTTTTCACATTTTATTTTATGTTTGTGTATAAGAAGTACACAGTGAAGGGAGTATGCCAGTGCTAGATATTTTCAATGTTATTGGTGGAAAATTTTCCCACCCATAACCGTATTCCCAATCCTATAACCAAGTTTGGAGTGATCACACAAACTTTAGTTATTGTTGGACCCGATCTTTAAGTGAAAATTTAAAAATATAAAATGTATGAAATGAGTATGTTTGTGTATGTATTGTGTAATAGATGTTTTGTGCCTTAAGGAAAATTGAT
>JAOQMQ010000007.1:9020147-9042107 GCA_027563845.1 Erythroxylum subrotundum | reverse complement strand
AATGTGCATAATTAGGTGCACAAGAGTCTCTATGTTGAAATTAATATCTCCAACTCTGATGGTTCTGTACTGCCCTTTTGTTATTTTGCCAACTACCTGAGAAGTTTCATCAATGGTGACGTGACCACAATGACTTCCTGATGCCTTTGAGATATGATGGGAAACATAGATTCCTCTTTGTTGAGCTGCATAACATGCTGCATTTATGTTCCTCACTTCTTCTTCAATTTGATCTTCTGTCAGATCACTTGTAATCCCTTCTAGATACATTTTCTTCTTCCCCTTTTCTTCGTTGCGAACAGTGTATAGTCTTGGCTGAATGTCAAGGACAATCTTTATCATAGTTCTTTTTGTAAGTGGGTAAATAGTGTACTTCTGCTTGGCCATTTGTGTTGGATATGGTTCTGATTTCTTATCTCGCAGAACGCTATACAACCTTTTCTCTCCATCATTCAACAGATGTATTGTACGACTATTTACTAAGATTGGTTCAAATTGTACCTTGACCAACCTTCTCAGGGGTTCTCTTATGAATATAGAGCTTCCACTCCTTGCAGGTTCAACTTCTTCAATGATCTTCATTTTCAAATCTTCTTTTCTCATTGGTTGAGAAGGATTAACCTGTGCTGGACTGTGTTCAATTGACCTTTTCTTTTGTTGAATAGTAGTTGGAGTGCTCTTTTTCTGACTGATTTTCTGCTTCTTACTTTCTTCAATCAGCCTAAGAGGTTGTTGTTGAGGTTGAGGTTGAGGTTTCTTCTTCTCAAATTCCAACTTCCTCTTAATTTCGGTCTCTTTAACCAATTTTGCTGAGTCTTCTTGCAAAATTAAGACTAAGGATCTAGTTGCCTGTAGAGCTTTCTTTTCAGAATCTCCACTATGAGTTAACTCTTTACCTTTCTTCTGCTCTTGTTGACGCAGAATCCGTAGTCTAGGTGACCTTTTTGCTTGTTTGGGTTTCTCCGAAAGAAGTGTTTCCTCTTTTCTCTTTAAGAAGACTTGTTTCTCTGTCTATCGCACCTGACTTTCTTCTTTTTAAGAAATCGTCTTAACTTTCATTGCATCAACTTTGAAGAGGAAAAAAAAAGGATTTCCACTAAGATTTAAGCAAAGATATCAAAATTTAAAGATCCATAAGAATGAGTTATATTATTCTATATTATTTCTTAATTGTTATTGGTTTTTTTTAGTTTGAAGTAAATTGGGATAGGTTTGGATCAGATAAACCTTAGAACTATTTATTCAGATTGATTATATGGTTTAATTAAATAACAGAGTTTTATTATGAAGTATCCATGATTAATTCTTGTATTTGAACTAAGATTTGATAGTGTCTTTATTTAATTTTGAATATCGAATATATGAATTAAGAAATCATATGTATGAATAGATGGTGACATGGATAATGAGTTACATGGAACCTTTGAGATAAGACCACATATATATTTTAATGTGTCCCACATAAATGGAAGGCTAAGATACATTGGGACAGGGTTGGTACTGGGTTCTTGGGCCAGAGGATCAGCCCCCAATATCTAGTGGGTCCATATTACCAAGTTGTTATGTCACATCAGATGGGTTAATGGTCTAATAACACGTAAACAACAAAATCCTAACAAAGTTAGATTATATGGTAAAAATAGTATCCTTTCATAAATGTTAAAGTGCAAATTGGTATTATAAAGTTTTAAGTCCTCGAAGCCCAAACCCCTAACTTCTCTTTCATTGTTATTTAAAATAAAATCAAATCAAATCTAAGCATTAGGTCCCTGTACCCTAAACTTCTAAGCCTTAATCAATTTTCTTTAAAATTAAATCCAAACTATAGCCAATTTTGAATGAAACCCTTAGGCACACTTTTACCTTTAATTTTATTAAAGTTCATATATTAACATTAATCCAAACTCCTAGGCAATGTTTTAGTTTTATTTCAACCCTTAGGTCCCTATATGATAATTTCTTACATTTTTTTATTACCCTTTATCAAACACATAAATATAATAATGTTGTTAACACATGGAGCTCACTCTAAATAATGATAAGAGTTTAGATCAATTGAGTAATCACGTATATTGTTTAAAATAAGAAAAAAAAAAACTAAGGAGATGAACAAATCTTATCCATAATAATAGTTAAGGTTCACTTGCAAAGTGGGGATGATGTTAGGAACCTTATTTCACTCATAGAAGTAGTTACCTAGATTTTTAGACAAATTTACAAATTTATAGAATTCAAATGGAAAGATTTTGGGTGTGAATTTTAAACAATACACATAAAAATAAAACAAGCACTTGAATTCCTAGAAGTTTATGTTTTATCTAAAGCTTAATTATTCAGGTCATGATAATATGGCTTTGAAATAAAAAAAATATTTGGAATGATGTTTTAATGTTAAATAAATAGAGGGATTATTTTTTAATTAATCTAAAACAAAAATACAAATTATAAAAAATAAAAGGAAATAATGTCAAACTAAATAAAGTGAATTTATTAGGTTTAAAAAGTGAAATTTTAAAAAATAAAAATAGACTAAACATGCACCTTGAATGAAAGTGAATTTTTATTAAATAAATAGAAGGGGATTTTACTTATGGTAAGAGATAAGCCATTAGTTTGGAAATTTCAATCGATTTAAATGCAATAAATATAAATTAAAAAGCAAGATGAATTTTAAAGAGTTCAAATGATTTAAAAGTATTGAATTTACACTAAGTGGACTTGATTAGAGGAAGGTAAGGTCTTGACTAAACTTTGAAAAATTTAGACAAATTTGCTGAACTAGATGGGCTACCTTAGATTTTGTGAACTTATGAGTTTTCTAGGTTAAAGTGAATTTGCAAATTTAAGCTGGACCATTAGGTTTTTGGATATGTCAAAATTAAATTGTATTTGACAAATTGGGACTTTTCACATCTTAGTTAGGTTGAATGAATATCTTAAAGACTTTCAGCGGGATTATCCACTTCATTTTCTAGAATGTGATCTCTTATAACAATCTCACTTATTTAAAAATAAAATTTTGGAGTGGAATCATAAGAACCAAATTTAGTCAATTTAAGCATTCTTAGTTATTATCAAAATATCATTGATAGTACATGCATGTAACATTTCAAATAAAAAAGAAATGAAACAAACAAATTTTACAAGATCAAAAAACAATTCTTCGATTAAAACAAACATAAAAGTATAAAGGCATAAGTAGTGACGATGAATAAATATATAAGCTAAGAAAGAAATCATTTTAAAGGAACAAAAAAATTAGAAACCAAATGCATTAGAACTATTAAAAAAACTACTTGACCAAAAACTTAACATAAACTAGTAGTCCACTCCTAACATAAAAATAATAGCAACCAGAAATATCAAAACTAAATACATTTACCGTAAGAATGGTGATGTGTATGTTGAATGTGACTCTTTGTAGTTCATGGGACTAGTTCCTCCAAGACTTGTCATATGTTGCTCATATTATTATGAACCTTTAAAAGCTAGAATGAAGAAAACAAAAAATATTCGACCACGGTTTATGAAGAAAAGAAGGAATTTAAAGAAATACAAGAGTTTGAAACCTTAAGTAGCACCCTATCTCACTAATTCTGTTAACTCGTTAAAACTAAATGAATGATTTTTTATCTTTAACAAAATATAATTTAGGAGAGGATCTCATTGTTGGGTTATATTTGCAATATTAAGTTTTAAAGAAGAAATAAAATGTTAAAAATGATATAAAAGACAAAGAGTTGGAGTGATTTTAGTAAACTAATTTTGTCAATCTAGCCTAAGATAAGAAGAAGACTACAAAGAAGAGGAGAGGTTGATTTGCTAAATGAGTGAGGCTATAATGAAAGAGAGAGAAAAGATGGTGAGTGATCAAGAGATTGATGGTTGTCTCCTCTCAAAACAAAGTTAGGGTTTGTTTATAAATGATGGAAAGAACACCAATTGCTCTTAGTCATCCAATGGTCTTTATCATTCTCTTTGATATGATAGTTTGCATTTTTTTCAACTTCTTCACTTTTTTCTTTTTCAATTAACTTTCCAAAAACAAATCCTCCCCAGAGTTTTCCTTCATAAAATAAACCTTGAAAAATATCTAAATTCCAAATTACCTAATTACCTGTAACATTTTTTCCTTCCATATTTACCCTCTTTTCTAAAAATTAATAAAAATTTCTTCATAAATCAAAATTAAAAAAAATAAAAAATAAAAACTGAAATTAGAAGAAAATATTTATCAATAAAAATAAATTAAAAATTATTATGGATAATTTGAAATTAGAATTTAATTAAGATTAATTAAAAAATCAAAATATGGGTACGAAAAATAAAGTTAGACTCAAATAAAAATTAATTAGATGCTTCCATATATGAGTATTTTCAAATTGAATTTGATGGGATGTAATTAGAAATATATAAATAAATATTAAAAAATGATTAACAAAATTATCAACAAATAGAATTAATATAATGATATAGGTAAGGCTTTTGCCCTTTATGTTTTTTTTTGGAAATTAAAGAATATATCATTATTAGGCAAAGACAAAGATAGTATAAGTAGTAACATAGTTGTAACATCATATAATCTAAATTGAATTAGTTGTTGGACAACCTTGAAGGCCAATCTCAAGTATTATCTAGCACTAAACAAATGATGAATGAAGTCTCAACTCTACTCATTAAAAGCTATGATTATCATGTATCTATTTAAATATTCCATCTATTTTTCATTCCTAAAGAAAACATGAAACATGTACCCCTTACCAAAGCTATTTGTATTATCTAATTCATGTTCCTTTAAGACAAAATATGAGGGGTAGCTTTGATTTTAAAAAGTTGATAGTTCCTATTACACCAAATATCATACACTATACAACCAAATGCTACACAAACTAATAAGAAGTCATGCTCAGTTAAGCAAGTCAAATTAGACATCCACTGAAAAACCATTCACCAATCTGAGTGCTCGCATAATAAATTGCATTAAGATAAAATGTCTCTCTATAAATAATTGGAAGGGGCATTGAAATAACATATGGCCTATGGATTATCATCTGTAGAACAAAGGCCATAAGTGAAATTTAAAGCCTAGAAGGAGCTAGATTTGGTCATGTCCATTGTTGATAATAAACCATAAGCCAAAGTACAAAGGAGACTTTAAGGACATTCGAATTGTTTTAGATCATGTTATGTTATGTGACTTTGTGAGTTATAGTAATGAAAATTTCAAAACATAACTTTTTGGAGAATTTACCAAAGGGGTTCTTAAGCTAGAGAATTATGTCCTCTTGCAAAAGGTTAGGAGAGTAAGGGGGAAGCAGCTTTGTAGGAACCCTAAGCATCTTTTATTAGAAATCTAGTTATTTCCTTATATCATGACACCGAACCTTACATTTGTAAAATAGAAAAGTCTAATGATGGAGTAGATAGGGAGAAGATATAATGGAGCAAAGGTGCTCTAGTTTTCATTCTATAATCAGATGCTCCTTCCATCTCTTATTACATATTAAATTAGAGATTGAATTGCTTTTATGGGTTTCAAAATCTGAACCATGTTCCATGAGATATCTCCTTTTAAAGTCAATGTCCAGATATTTTTAGTCCTCAAGTAGTTCTCATTCACCCATTTTACCTATAGGAACCTTTATCATTAATGATTCTCCAAAGCCTTTTAGCCATTAAAAGTTTATCCACTTGTTAGATGCTTTTGATTCCTAGCCCTACTTTTGATTTAAGCAGACAAATTTCTTTCCAACTAACTTTAGCAAATGGTGTGGTTTTTAATAGAAGTTTTGAGGAGATTCTAAGGAAAGGAGAAACCTAAAGAAGCTGTTATGGAAGCTATTCTTTATGGCATAAGGGAACAAATCATTTTACATTGGAAGAAATTGTAACCTAAAATTAGTCAATTCTTGATGAATATAAGGATGAATAATAAGTGAGATAATTGTGAGTGTGTGAATTATAGCTTGTTGATGTATTTTAGTGTGATTATGTATTTAGGGATGAATTCCTTAAGGCTTTTTTGTACCTATTTAACTCTTGTTAAATAATTTAAATCTTTTTACATTTTAAAAAAAAAGTAATCTAATTGTTGTGTCCCCAGTCTAGAGAAAATTTATCAATAACCTCTCAATGTTCTTACAAAACTAATTGGGTTAAAAACATATGAGTAGAACAATAAGTATGTATATTTCTCAAAATAGAAAGAATGAGCTATAATCTACTTGTAAAAGATAAGTATTTATTGGTCTAGCTTCTTATTTGTTTCGCTATATCATCAAATAGAGGTTAGCAATCTAAGTAGGCTATTCTTTGGATGATATGGGAACCCCTAAATATGTAAATGGGGGTGGGTGTTGCTTGAAAGACAACCATAATGCTCAAGATAAGTTATAAGTTAAAGTAGAAGCATCTATTGAAAAAAAATATAAAAATCTTATCCTTATTGATATTTATACCTAAAAGAGAGTGGAAAACATCAAAGGACTTTAAGAGACATTCTATGGAAGCTAAATCTACACCATAAAAAGTAAGATATCATATACAAAATTCAAACGTGTGATTCCCAATCTTTTATAATTTTTTGAAATCCGAACATGTTTTTTGTTCTTGCATTCTGCATCAAGAGCCTAGACAAAACATCAATACATAGAGTAAAGAGATGAGGGGATAAAGGATCCCCTTGTCTAAGGCCTTTTACACTACTAAAGATATGAGAATTTTCTCCATTCTTGAGGACACTAAATGTTGCAGTGGTTATAAAATTCTTTATCCAATTCATAAAGGTGGATGGGAATCCTTAAGCATCAGTGGATAATCGTATAAAGTCCAAATTTACCATGTCAAAAGCTTTATGAATATCAATCTTTATGGAAAAATTGCTACATGAGACTATGATAATTCTTAAGTAATTCCTGGGCTAGCCTAACGTTATCTTTAATATTCATATCGTCTATGAAAGTAACTTGTGAATGGTTCATAACAGTAGGCAAAATATGCTTAAGCCTAAAAGCAAGAAGCTTAGAAAGGATCTTGTAAGAAGTGTTAACACAGGAGATAGATATAAATTCCTTTAGAGACTTTAGGGTTGAGGACTTAGGAATCAAACAAAGGTGAGTGCTATTCCAAGTAGAGAGCATTTTGGAACTAGGAAAAAAATAAAAAACACACATGGAGCCCCAAGATCTTTTTATAGAAATAAGCATTGAATACATTTGGATAATGTGCTTTGTTATAGTTGAGCTTTAAAACCAGTTTCTTATTTCCTCAATCATGAAAGGCTTGTTGACTAGTTAGAAGCTTAGGAACAATTGATTTGATAACATCAGTTGAGGGAGTATTCCTTATGTGAATTTCCTAATATACCTTGCTAATGGTCTCTGGTATGATTTAGAAGCTTATCCCTCCCAGCGAATATACCTCCATCATCACTTTTTAGCCTAGAGATTTTGTTGCAATCCCTTCTTACCAACAAGGATCTGCGAAAAAATTGGAATTGGAGTCCCCCTCTTTCAACAAAGCATCCTAGACTTCTGCATCATTAAGGAATTTTGAGCCTTTGAAGCTCTTCCATAGTTTAGAAAGGCTTGTTTCTCCCTTTATTACAATAAAGAATTAATGGGGTAGCCATCTATTTCTCCTTAATAGGGGACTAGTTATTGCCTAACTGCTTCAAGAGCCTTCTCCATGTCACTATGAACCTTAAGGTTCCATTTCTTTAATTCATGCTTAATAATTTTTATTTTCAAGTAGAATCTTTAGGATGCAAAGCCTTAAACATTCAAGCTTAAACCACAATCTAGAGCCCTTTGAAAGCCTTCCACAAAATATAGGAAAAATTCCCTTTATATCTGAGTCATTACAAAGTTTGTGATTAGACATGAGTGTTAAGAAAGATCAATTTTTATAGATATTAAATGCTTAAGACCTTCGTATCTTGCATTTAAAGGCATATGCTTATATGCATGGAATTATAGTAACAGTTACATAATAATATTTTTTAAAATCAAGAGGCAAAAGGGAGAGTTTTGGTTAGGCTTCTAAGTTTCTAAAACGCCATAATGAAATTTTAATAATTTTTATAAAAGGGGAGAGAATAGTAAAGGAATATTAAAGAAATTATAAGGAATAGATGCGAGGGAAATTTTTAAGAGAACTATTAGGTTTACTAAATGAATTTGTGAATTTGATTTCGCAATCGAGGAGAATCTAAGTTTAGGAAAAGAGGTAGCGATTATAAAAGTTTTATCTAAAGATATAGTAACCCCTTTCTATAATATGTTATAGTTAATGGATCGTAATCATAATTGTTCATTGATATTTTTGTTTTTAGTTGGAGTTATTTGTTGTATGAATATAGAGAATTCTTTATTATATAAAGGTAATATTAATTATTACATATTTTATTCATCTTCCAAATAACTTAATTTGATGGATTCTTTTGAAAATAATACAATTTCTTGGTATTTATGAAAATAATATATCTAATAAAATTTTTCACTTGATAATCGAAATAATTTTTTAGCTTTTTCTACTTTATATGATATTTGATGAGAAAATTATAAAAAACTTCATTAAGAGCCACCTAATCCAAGTAATAAATCATTTCTTTTAATTTGAGAATATTTTCTTATAAGAAAAATTAACTAGTAATTAAAAAGTCACTCTTGTATGAGATTTTGGAGAAGTTAAGAATGATAACTTCATTAAGAGACTTCTGCATCATTAAGGACAATCTTCAATCATATTTCAATTTCTTTAGTTTTATTTAATCTTTAGCCGATTTTATAGTGGTCTAATACTAGTTTAAATTTTTTGAGTTTTGGTCTCTTCATATTTCTAATATTAACAGCTCTATAAATAATCATATAATCTTCTATTTTATGCAAGAAGTAAAGAACAGATATTAGTTGAAAAGTATTTTAGAAAGTACTTTTTATTTTTTTTCTATTTAACTTGTGTAAGTATATAAATATTATATTATAAGAAAGTATAGACGGTTGTATTTTTGGATATTAAAATTATGAACCGGATAAAAATCATCTTTTTAACTGCATTTTTTCCTTATGTTTTTCCTTTTAAAATTTTGCTTCTAAGATTTCATGCCTTCTTTTTTGTTGTGAAACTTTCTCAGAGAATAGACTCGAGAAGAATGAGCTTTTTTTCTTTTTTGTTGTGAAACTTTCTCAGATAATAGACTTGAGAAGAATGAGCTTTTTTCTTGTTACGACATTCGCAAGCTTTTTAATAAAGGATTTAAACACTAAAGGAGCATATATTTCTATGGTAAATTAAATTACTCACGTAACTTATCAAGCAAATCGTTCCATTGAAAGGCGTGGAGGGGAAGGAATCTGTTGTCGAAAGTGGACATGAATCCATCCTTGACTTTTATCTTGTATTCTAGCTTCATACGTGAGACGAAGGCTATGAATAAAATCGAAAAATGATTTATGGTCAATTATTACCGCGCAATGATTCCTTTCCTAAAGGTGTTTTGATTTTTGGAGTTGGCACAGGCAAATATCTATTGTTGGATTTAAAGATAGGTCTCCCCCATGCACATGGTTTGTTTCTTGAGCTATCACCATTCAACTTTGAAAGTTAAATTTCTTTGTAGTTATTGTGGATGAAAAGATTCCTAAATTAAGTGGACCAACATCTCCTATTAATGATTTGGGTGTGTCGGCACAATCGATTGCCCCTTTTTTTTTTTTTTCTGCCCACAAGATATCCCAGACGAATCTTAATTATGAAAAAATATATTTAAGTCATCCACAACTAAACTAATCCCCATTTAAATCAGGTAGGTCTCTTGCGAGAGACAAAGCTTAATTATACGTTATATATAGATACTAAATAGAGCCGGCCCCAGATATCACCCCCTTCAGGTACTTCTTTACGAAGCATATGTCAGCTCTAAGCGGATATTTTCTTGAATATGCTCCTTTATCCTCTTTTTTTGTTTTTCTTTTTGTGTGTAGTTCACTTTTTGTTTGTTTTACTTTCCTATAGTGCTTTACAATACAAAGATACCATACAAGTTCCCTGCTTTTACGGCCAGAGAGCGACAAGTTACGGGTTGCAACTACAGGTATCATCATTACTGTGCAAACTGAAGATGATATATGCTAGTGTGTTTACATATATATATATATATATATATATATATATATACACACTTGATGCACTACTTACGAGGTGAAGATATAACATACTTTTTAGGTATTTGTCTTTCACGTGAGATGATGCACTACTTAGTAGGGGCCACTTGCAGACTAATTGGTCATCTTCCCATAAAAGGTAATAACAAGAGAAAAGGGATGAAAAGAAGATTGAAAAACATAAAAAAGAACGACCAAAGGAGAAAGAGAACCCTCCTTGACTGATCATGAAAGGACCCGTCTCGAAATTCTCCTTCCAGACTTGAGTGGAGTCATCCTGCAACTCTACGTTAACCCTATAATTGATATCTAATTCAACCAAAAGGTTCTTGCAAAATCAAGTCATTCAATTGTTAAATTTTTTTTTATATTTTAAAAGTTAAAAGAGTAAAAAATTTCTGCAAAATCAAGTCGTTCAATTGTTAAAAATCTTTTATATTTTAAAAGTTAAAAGAGCAAAAAATTGTGAACTTTTTTTTATCATTTTTTGAAAATTTTGGTAACGCAACGACTACATTTTGACATTTTCAAAATTTCCAAAAGCCCCGTAAAGTTTCAAATTACTTCTATATTCACATCAATTTCTTAACAACAGATTTTGGACTTCAAGTCCACTTACAAGCAACCCCAAACAAATAATTCTCAACAATCACTACAATAGACTTTAAAAAGACAAAACATATTCATATATTTCATTTAAAAACCTTTATAAACATCTATTCTTTACAAAAATGTACATATCAAAATGACACAAGTTCAACAGCACCTGACGATACAACTAATTCTGCGGCAGAGTCCCAATTACTGCAACATCTGCACATATACTTAGGGTGGTTTGTTTAAAAACATAAAAATAAGAGTGAGTTAAACAAGCTCAGTGAGTGTTAATCCGTTTACTAAAAACGTTGAAATTTTTATAACAACATAATTGCAATATTCCCGTACAATAATAAAACTCATGTTAAAGAATTTGCATAACAATTTATTCATACATCATCAAATCTAGTAACATCATCAAATCTAGTAATAACATAACATTTTGTAAAACACAATTCCAATTTTTCTAAACCACCATTCCAAAATGGTTTTCGACATTAAACTCATAATATACAAGTTCCCATTTTCCTTTTTCTTTTTTAAAATAATAAACAGTAGTGACAATAAGTTTTCTAAAAAATTTTGTACTGAAAATAAGTCAACCACTAGAATTAGCACCATACGGCTCCTCTCAAATCACTTTTAAAAATAAATAGTGGCAGCATTATTACTGTCAAGAATTTTCTTACTCAACATAGCCCACCACTAGTTCCTTTACCATATGATACACTAGGCATAAAATCACAGAACTGGTTCTGCATCGCTTACACGTGACTGGCTAACCACTGGTTACGGAGCTGGATCTACATCGCTTACCTGTAACAAGTTACAGAGCTAGTTCTACATTGCTTACCCGTAATAGGTTAATCACCATAAATATACCATTATAATAACATGTATAAAGCCTACCGGTGTACCCAAGGCAAAAGCAACTCTTACATATATGACTCATCTTATTTTCTAAATCAAGTATGAGATAATTCATAATCATTCAATTTAATGCATAATTTCAATGTAACTTCCAATCATACAAAATTTAACTTTCAAGTTAAAACTCATATATTGCTAAAGCATAATCTTATGCTGGCAATATTCACTTGGAAAACATCATTTGCATAAAACTCATCATAAATATTCATTTCATGATTAATGAAAACCATTTGCATAAACTCAATTTAAAGTACACTCACAACTTACTAGTCTCTATAAATAGAAACCATTTACATAAAATCAATTTAAAGAACACTCACATGTTAATAATTCTTTTGCAAATAATTTAGTCATATAATAAAATTAAAATATACTCACAACTTGCTAGTTTCCTTTTCACCATTTTGAAATCCTTCAGTTGGTTTCGTTTTTTCATATGAAAACCTAATACGAATGCGTTCAACTTCTTAACACATTTTCCAGTCAAATACACCATAAACTATGTCAACTTCATTACTTTCCATATACACTCCATATACTAATTTTTCTCCAAATAATAACATAACACTTCATTTAATAATTCTAATACCACAAGTATACTTAATGACCATCCTTAGTCACATTCACATGGTCATTACATCATATTCATACTTTTATACTAAAAATGGCCTTAAGGCTAAACTTAACATATTGTACATTAAACTCTTCAAATTTAATTCTGTTTGATTTCTAACACTTAAAAACCAATCTAAATTCACTTTCATGACATTTTAATACACCCATTTAATCCATAAAATTTTATTAACAAAATTTTACAAAATCATGCACCCTAAACCAAATTTCAATCAAAACTAATTACAATTCAATTCCTTTTCATTTATTTACTTCATTAGCATCAAAATCATGCTATAAACATCATAAAACATCAAAATAGAATTTTGGATCATAATACATTAAAAACCCTAACCATGGTCAAAAACTCATTCAATCATTTCCATGATTTTCCTTTCGTTCTTTCATCATTAAACTAACTTCCTAATGCCATTCATTAATCTTAAATCAGCAAATAACAACATAAAATACTTTAGGCAATAGCTCTCACCCTTGACCAAGGTTCCACACTTTAGTTTTCCTTGATTTGCTTCTCTCAATTGCTTCCAATGTAATAAAACCTTGATATTACATTAAAAGGGTGCAATTTATACCATCAAAACCAAATATAACCTATAACCCAACAAATCGAAATTTTCAACAAGATTAGTAAGCTTACCAACCCATTTTCTTTTCTTCTCCACTTAGATGGCTATGGAATCTTGTTAGATGCTTGACTGGAGGTAGAAGAGCATGAAAAACTCTTTGTAACATTTCTCCATGTCATAGCCGAAGCTCCAACTTCTTCTTTTCTTTTATTCTTTTTTTCTCTCTCTTCCCTCTTTTCTCCAACAATGGCTAAACCCACTTTGCTTCTCTATTATTTTCTTTTAATTTTTGGGCTCTTTAAAGATGCTCTCCGTTCACTCTCATGGCTATGTTAAAAGAATGAAGCAAAATGTTACTTTTACACTCATTTAATGGATTACACATGTTACCTTCTTATTTGTCATCACTAATGACTCATCACACACTTCTCATTTTCACATTAGTCATTTTTAATGACTCATAAATACACTAATATCTTGTAAAAAGACCAAACTGCCTTTAATGAGCACAAAAAGACCAAATTTCCGTTTAATGCATTTAATTCATCAACTAACAGAATTAAATCCCGAAAATATTTCACAACTATCTTATCTACAAATTGACTATGAAATACTCTAATTAGGGTCAATACTTATTGATTGCATGCTTTTAAAAATTTCGAATGGGTTTAAAATCATCAATACCCATTATTTTCCAGAAAGGACATTTTAGTCCAATAATTTCGGATTACCCAAATTCTATTCAAACAACCTCCATTTTGACCCGTTTTAATTCCTATGGACTCCAATCCTAATTTTTGAGCTTTTCATCATATTTCGAAATTGTTTGGTAACCTGGACGAATTTTTTGATTGAATCCGTAAATCACTAAATGTCACCGAAATCATCTGGATTTCATTCAAAAGTATCACCTAAATCTCCAAAGTACATTTTGGTGCTTTTAAAGCTCGTTCAGACTCATTTCTTAGCTTTTTGGAGTTTTTGTAAATCTTTCAAAAAATTTCTAGTTGAGTCCAAAAACCATCTCTGGTCTATCCGTTATCTTTGTTATAACCTCAATAATATATTTAAACGCTTAAATTACTCTAGTATACCATAAATAGAGCATACTCTATAAAATGCATGTACAACACAATACAATTATCGAACTAGGATATTACAGATTAGCTAGCAATTAATATATATAATTACATTTTAACACTAGTTGGTTTTGACTTTTCCTAGTAGGAACAAAATAAAAGGAACTGTGATGAAAAGGCATGGAAGGAATTTGTATAATATATTGCTTACTACAAAAATAGAAAAAGCATATCATTCGTGACCACACATACTATTTGAAAGGCTAACTTTTCTCCAGAAAATGTCACAAACATTGCCAAATAATTTACTATGATTAATCCATTCATATCTCTCTTTCCTTTCTGGCTCATCCCTATTATGGTTCAAAATTGAAAACACTCAAGACCTCTTTGAACTACTCCTTTATATTTGTTTTGTTGTGGGAATGTACAGTTTGTACAATATCATGTGACCTTTGTATACAATCAACGCTATATATGTTACCACCCTATCAAAAGTTTGATGAAATTGCATAGAAGTTTGTCCTTTAGTAAATATATTTTTGGTTGAACAATACCAATGTTGATGTCTTGGGTTGTTTTTGGAAATATTGGTTAAGCATCATCTTAAATTGGTTAAAGCAACAGAGTATTTGCTAATGTATTACAATCAATTAGTTCGTTGTGCTTTAGTGACATAGTTATTTAAAGGTATTCTTTGTCTTTTACATTTAAGTGACATAGTAAGCTCACCAACCCATTTTCTTTTCTTCTTCACTTAGATGGCTATGGAATCTTGTTAGATGCTTGATTGGAGGTAGAAGAGCATGAAAAACTCTTTGTAACATTTCTCCATGTCATAGCCGAAGCTCCAACTTCTTCTTTTCTTTTATTCTTTTTTTCTCTCTCTTCCCTCTTTTCTCCAACAATGGCTAAACCCACTTTGCTTCTCTATTATTTTCTTTTAATTTTTGGGCTCTTTAAAGATGCTCTCCGTTCACTCTCATGGCTATGTTAAAAGAATGAAGCAAAATGTTACTTTTACACTCATTTAATGGATTACACATGTTACCTTCTTATTTGTCATCACTAATGACTCATCACACACTTCTCATTTTCACATTAGTCATTTTTAATGACTCATAAATACACTAATATCTTGTAAAAAGACCAAACTGCCTTTAATGAGCACAAAAAGACCAAATTTCCGTTTAATGCATTTAATTCATCAACTAACAGAATTAAATCCCGAAAATATTTCACAACTATCTTATCTACAAATTGACTATGAAATACTCTAATTAGGGTCAATACTTATTGATTGCATGCTTTTAAAAATTTCGAATGGGTTTAAAATCATCAATACCCATTATTTTCCAGAAAGGACATTTTAGTCCAATAATTTCGGATTACCCAAATTCTATTCAAACAACCTCCATTTTGACCCGTTTTAATTCCTATGGACTCCAATCATAATTTTTGAGCTTTTCATCGTATTTCGAAATTGTTTGGTAACTTTTTTAGTTACCCGAACAAATTTTTTGATTGAATCCAAAAATCACTAAATGTCACCGAAATCATTTGGATTTCATTCAAAAGTATCGCCTAAATCTCCAAAGAACATTTTGGTGCTTTTAAAGCTCGTTCATACTCATTCCTTAGCTTTTCGGAGTTTTCGGAAATCTTTTGAAAATTTTTTAGTCAAGTCCAAAACTATCTCTGGTCTATCCGTGATCTTCGTTATAAACTCAATAATACATTTAAACGCTTAAATTACTCTAGTATACCATAAATAGAGCATACTCTATAAAATGCATGTACAACATAATACAATTATCGAACTAGGATATTACAGATTAGCTAGCAATCTATATATGTAATTACATTTTAACACTAGTTGGTTTTAACTTTTCCTAGTAGGAACAAAATAAAAGGAATTGTGGTGAAAAGGCATGAAGGAATTTTCATAATATATTGCTTACTACAAACATAGCAAAACCATATCATTCATGACCACACATACTTTTTGAAACGCTAACTTTTCTCCAAAAAATGTCACAAACATTGCCAAATAATTTACTATAATTAATCCATTCATATCTCTCTTTCCTTTCTGGCTCATCCTTATTATGGTTCAAAATTGAAAACACTCAAGACCTCTTTGAACTACTCCTTTATATTTGTTTCGTTATGGGAATGTACAGTTTGTACAATTCCATGTGACCTTTGTATACAGTCAACACTATATATGTTACCACCCTATCAAAAATTTGATGAAATTGCATAGAAGTTTATCCTTTAGGAAATATATTTTTGGTTTAACAATACCAATAGTGGTGTCTTGGGTTGTTTTTGGAAATATTGAGTAATCATTATCTTGAATTGGTTAAAGCAACAGAGTATTTGCTAATATATTATGGCCAATTAGTTAGTTGTCCTTTAGTGACAGAGTTATTTAAAGGTATTTTTTGTCTTGTACATATTTAAATGTATATGATAAAGTCCATAAGAAAAATGTACATTGTTAATGAAATTATGATGATATCACAATTATGAGATTCACATTGTTTTAATGTACTATTCCTAAATTGTTCCTATTCATTATTCTATTAAGACTAGACATTATAGAATATAAAAGCACTAGCACATTTTATGCTTCTAACTTTTGAAAAAAGCAATCGATCTTGTAGACTATAGCATGGAGATACTTAAAACAAATGAGTAGATGTTTGTTAGAGAACAAGTTTACTGAAATGAACCCATATAAGAATTGTATTTGAAATATTACTTGTATGTATATGAAAATTTCCATTGTGATGATTGTATAAGTAATCATTTGACCTAAGATCACCAAAGAATCTCATATAGGGATTGTTACGTTTTGATACTACTTATGACCTATTCCAGTTAAGAGTAGCTCAATTGATAGTCATTATATATAGAATAAATTGTAAGAATGTAACATCCCGTTTTCATATTAAGGGTTAGAACCCTGGATTTTTGTAATTGAAAAAATAACAATGAGGGATTAGAAAAATGCATTTCATGCTCATGCATAATGTTAGTATACACACATATGAATTTGATAATTGCACACATTACAACGAATTGTTCATGTTCTCATTTGACATTTTTCGATTATAAATGATTGTTTTAATGTGATTATAATGTGAATTATGGATTATATGTCTTAAAAATTGAGTTGGAGTGTACAAGTAGTGAATTAGAATTTTCGATGAAAAATGAAAATTTTTTGAAATTTGAAGTATTTTTGGACTAGAAAAAACGTCAAGTGGCAAAACAGTTGATAAATGGCAATAGAAATAAGAGTCAAATGGTAATAGAAATTTTTATAAATGACTTTGGGATTTAATGACATATGTCATTGAAAATTGGGAGAAAATTGGCTTAAAAATTGGAGACAAATAGACTAGCTTTTTAAAAGAACCAATTAGAGACCACAATAAGATGACAAGTGGCAAGTGACAAGTGTCACAACACTTGCCACTCACCACTCACCAATTTTTACCCAACTTAAAGACCATTTTATGGTCTTTCACTTGCTAATTACGATACATGCTTCTCTCATCTCCATCTTCTTCATTTTCTTCATCTTTCTCTCTATTCACAACCATCCCACCTCACCCTCATCATGTTGATTTTTGTTCAACTCTTTCACTTTGTTTCTTCAAGATTCACTGTCTTCTCCATCTTGTCACTAAAAGAACCAACCTATTCCACCTTAAAAGGATGATGATCGTATATGTTGGAGAAGCTAGGGTTTCATGGTGATTGAAGAAGCTTTGGGTTAATCAAGTAAGTAACCTATTAATCTTCATGGCTTTGTTGAATGAAGCATATTTGATGATAGATAGAGGTTAAATGTTCATAAAATGAGGATGGGTACATGCTAAAACGTGAATGAGTAATGTGGTAGATTAATGTCTTGCTTTGGTGTTTTGATGGGTAATAGATTATGGAATCATATAATGTTGGATTAATAGAGTAAATGGTGTTTAAAGTGTGCTGGAAAAATGTTAGTTGTAACAATTTACACTGATTATGCATCTGTAATTTAGCCATAACTTGTTTTGTAGATATCCAAATGAGATAATTTTTGATTTGGAATAAATTAGAGACATATGGCTACATTTTTCATGCAGACATCAAATTCAAATTCTATCTATAAGAGTTTCAAAATTTGACTTAAATTTCTGTACTGGGTGCAACAAATTGATGGATGAATACATGTGTTTGTGTCCTATTTTGAGAGTATGAAAACCATGAGTGATGAATTGTTATGTACATGTTATGAGTTGTGAAGTAAGGGTATAAGGAAAGTGAAAGTTATGTTAACCATGATGTTCAGTTATGCTCTTGAAATGAGATGAATTAAGGTTATAGTTAGAAGTGAAATGAAAGTGGAAATGAGATTGAATATGTGGAGAAAGTTGATGATGAATATATATATGTATATGTTCTGTTTTTAGTGTTCATGATCAATCATTGACTATAATTTATCTATGGATGATATTGATTTGAAATAGAGTTAGAATAAATGGGAAATGATGAATAATTGAACTAGAAATGATCTAAACATAAGGTGTTGAATGTAGTAAGTAAAGAGTTGGAAATTTGGAAAATATCGATGCAATTGGATATATTTTGTGGAAAGAGGCATAACTTTTTTTTAGAACTCAGATTGAGGTCATTTAAGTATGATCTCGAAGAGGACATCGAGTTATACAACTTCTATGAAGACCCCGAGAAGAGATTTTCATATCTAGAGGGTCAAAATTTCAAATTTTTGTAAGTGACCTGTGAAGGTCCGCTCAGCGGACATGAATGTCCGCCTAACGGACATTCACTGGCCATTTGTTCTTAATTTAGGCTAGAATGGGGTTTGAATTGAACCTAGAATGATGCTTAAATTAAGTGACTAATGTGTGATATGTTTGAAGTGATAATGGAGGTTATAACTTAGTGAATGAATGTATGATATCAAAGTACCAAAGCCATGAGTATAATGGGAATGAAGATGTTCATATGATTATAGTTATGATTTAAAGGAGTTGAGTAATATGTATGAAGTGATTAAATGTAAATGAGAAATAGGTATTATGAGAGCATATAATGTTAGAAAAGAAATGATAAGAAATTGAGTTATGATATTGGAATAACCAAGTGTTTTTGAGGTGTAAGCCTAAGGATAAGCTAGTCACATACAAAGGATAAAGATTGATTGGTAAACTTAGAATGATCATGTACAATTGAAGTGTAAACGTAACTTTAACTAGACATATATGAATTATGAAATGAGAATGAGCATAAGATGTAAATTTAGATTATATATCCGGGATTGTCATTGAGCATGCATTATACATAACACAACTATATATGTATGTGATTGAGTATTCATAAGATTGTGCTATTAATAATGTGTGTGCAATATATGTTTTGCATAATGATGATACAGGATAGAATGTCCGCATCCAGACATTTTCGGATCATGGAAGCTAAGGCTAATCTGGAGCATACAGAGAGTTGGCCTAGATGGTCTCATTTCATTGTTGTTCTGTTTTAAATTTCTACATTAAATGACTACTGATATGATTGATATGCAATGTGAATGTGATTGTACTGATTCCGAACATTGAATGTCCGAGGCGTTTGATGCATGTAAAAATCAATGGAAGTGCTCCTTGTATGTGAATTTGACAAAATATGTGATACTCAACTTGATTGTTGAATGCTGGACCAAGTTTCGAAGAAAAATGTGAATGTGCATATGAATGAAATAAGTGATTCTCAACGTATATGTTAAATGTTGGACCGAAGTCCGATGACAAATATGAACGAGAATGTGATAGTGAATATGATTGTGTGATATTGAGCACTTTTAATTGACTGAATATATGTGATGCATTTCATTATATGAATGCATGAAACATAAAGGTTGTTGTGGCCAGAGTAGCCATCGAAAAAGAGCTTAAAGCTTAGAAAGTGAAAAAGAGCTTAAAGCTCATAATGTGATTAAAAGCCAAAGGCTCACTATGTATAATGAGCCCGGTATCCCCAACAGATACGAGACAGTTATCAATAAGCCCGGTATCTACAATGGATACGGGACAGTTATAGGCACTCGATCACAACAATAACAATTAAAAGTGAGTCTCATGAGCACTGCATATGCATTTGATATGTATGATTTAAATAGTTTGACTAATTTCTGAATATGATATATGTTTTAAGTGAATATGAAATGTGGGTGACTCAACATGATGAATTGATGAAGTGAAGTGAAATATGTGATTATATGTATTGATGTGTTATGTGATTGAGTGAGCCATCGAGGATGGTCCACTCACTGAGTTTGCAAAACACAACACAAAATTTACAATATTTTTCAGGCTTAGAGAAGATCTCCAGTTAGACAATTGGAGTTTAGCCACTACATTCGAGTAAGAGATTGAGGTCGAGATCAGTTTGCGTCTGCATTTGCATTTTTTTAATTTTTGTATCAAATTGTGTATTCCGCAATCATTGTATCACGTGTATTTCAATAATTCTATTTGTAATAACTTTCCAAATTAGAAATGTTTATAAATGAGATTGATCAATAAGTGTAGTAACACTTGTGAATGAAAATATTTATGAAAAAGGTGGGCCCGATTTGTTTATTGATTTTTCGCATATGCGTGTGTTATTTTCTTAAAAAAAATTGTAATGAGTTCAATTGACTGACTGTTCTAGCATGCCACCCTCGTAAAGTATGTTTATGAATACCACCAGTATGCTCGGGGATATGCACTATGAGAGTGGGGTGCTACAACATAGTTAATTGAGTGATCAAGATAGTATTTATCACCCTAAAGTAAGTAGGGAGAATATTATATTGTTCTTGATTAGCACTGATTCAAAAAAATCTTAGCCTAGATGGTATGACACTTTGAAAACAACTTTCAAATTTCATTAATTGAATCATTTACTAATGATGGAAAACTAATATGATTGGACTCAAATAAAGTAGATATTAATTATATGCTATATGTCTAATCAGAATATTATATGATGACATGATGGAATCATACAAAAAAAATTATGCATAAAAAGATTAGTCCAAACCAATTTAACATTTCTAAATATTTGGATAGTCATGATGCGTTGATAGATGCCAACATTGATTTATAGATATAAATTGTTTAATTAGAGAATTAAAGATATATTAAAAGAGTTTAATTTATCTAATCCTAAATAAGATTTAGGGTTATAATTTATATCCATTGCTAATACACTTGGGAATCTCATGGATCACATACAAAGAATGGGATAAAGAGAGATAAATGTTTTAATCAAGTTAAACTTCATTATAAAGGTTTTTTAAGTAATTAATAAATTCCTTAATAGAATAATAGAGTCATTATAGTGATAACAACTCCAAGAGCTTGTGGAGTAAACTAGCTACACTTGCATAAATTAGACGAAAACTTAAAGAATATTAGCCATGGTTTATAAGTTTAGTCTCGTTCTTAGCTGTTATCGAGCCTTTATAAGAGCGTGTCAAAGTAATAAGTTTGAGTTTGGTCATTTACCCTTACAAGTTATATTTTAAGACATCCTTAGCATCACCAAATAATTTGACATTCCTCATTCTCCAAATGTAGGGAACCAGCATAGCAAAACTAGCTTTGAACAACTCGTAATCTCCTTCTAAGTTGAATTTCACCTTGGTTGCCCATCTAAGTATATCTATCCATGTCTGATTGTCCTTAATCAGATTGAACATTAGGAGAAATTATTTCCACAATTGGTTAACGAGAGTACATTAAAAAAATAGGTGGCCATACTTTCGACAAGTATAGATGTTGGACCCCGAACTTTTCTTGAAATTTTGAAGTGTCAAGTGACATGAAATGAGGAAATTAGAATGAATAAAAAAAAGGAAATTAAGAATGTGTATTGTTAGATGAGATTAAGATAGGCGAAAAATACTTTTGTTATTGAGGTTTATGT
>JAOQMQ010000007.1:9009866-9020047 GCA_027563845.1 Erythroxylum subrotundum | reverse complement strand
GCGTTTGTTTCTGCTGGAATTCCGGACGGGAGGTCCGATGATGGTTGTTATGGTTGGATGTGATTATAGAAGTGTGTTTGAAACTTTGCAGATTTTTGGGTTTCTTAAAATACAGCCGTTATGCTACCCAATTTTTGTGAAATTGGGTGAGGCTAGTTTGTATATAAGACATGTGTGAGAAATTAGGGTGAATGTAATAATATGATTTTGATTCAATTGATGAGTTATGAGATATGATAGAATTTAAAGAAATAAGTTTTGTTGAGGATCAAATATCCAAGAGGGAATTTGAATCGTTATGTATGTGATCGAATGAGAATAAGAATAAAAATAAGACTTGTGTTAAAAGATGAAATTTTGAGATATGTATGAAAGAATAAGAAGATTTTTACGATTTGAGGTTTTGCATGAGGAAGAATTTTCCAAAAAGGGAAATTGTTAGGATATAAGTTATTATATTTAAGATGAAATGATTAAGAGTGAAAAAAAATTATACCGATTCAAATTGGTTTAGTCTAGGGTTTCCAATGCAACGTGATGCTTTTCTAAAGTTTTGTTCGCGGATGTCGGAAATTTGGTTCAGTTCGAATTCGCATTCGTTTCACTTTTTCGTTCCGTTTTGAATTCGCTTTGCTTTCGTTCGTATTCCATTCTTTCGTTTCCGTTCTTTGCTATTTGTTTTGCTTTCGCGTTCGTTGTCTCACTTTCCGTTTGGTTTCGCCTTTTCGTTTTCTGTTTCTGTTTTCTGGTTGGGGTCTGATCACGAGATTGGGTCCCAACAATAGATCCTGTTAAACTATGGATGTATGGAGTGAGAGATAATCGCCCCAACAGATGTCAATTGTCATATCAAAATGGTGTATTGCTGCCATTTCCATTAAAACACTTGATATGAGGTTACACAAGTTGTCTAGTATAAGATCTACTGAAGTACATAGGATTAAGTCGGTTTACACTTAATGGTACATATGCTCTCTTAGTTGATGTCAAACATATGGATCCATTTCACCTAAAGATTTTCTTTTTCCATACAGATAATAAATTGGTTTATGAATAGAGCTAGTAGCCAATTGAGAATGTAATGTAGCTGAGTAATCAGGAGAAATTCTTCGCAATTCACGTCAAAAGGCTATAATGACATTCCAACCAAGCTGCTTAATAAAAACATGACCCAGTTGAGTAACTGGGGGACATTCATTACAAATGTTTGCCTTCGTGTTAAAAGGCCAGGTTCATGTTAATAAAATTAACAAAAAGATAGTATGTTGTTTAATAAATCTTACTGATCTTGTGAATAACATGATTTCTTATAAAAAGCCGCTTAAGGATAGTCATAATTTTGATTAACCGAATAATTATCAATGTGTGTATGTAAGTGATAAGAGTGAATGAGAATGGCATTAAGGTCTTGATTAGTATGTTATTTACTCTGAAGTACTTAGACACAAATTTCACAAGTTAAAAAGTGAGAACAACTTGAAGGATCGTGTTTGTAGTTAAATTTGTTTCGTGAAATTTAATGCCATTATTCCATTATTGTGTATATGTATGTGTTGTGTTTTGGTGTGCATGTTTTGTCTTTGCTTGAGGACAAGCAAAATTTTAAGTGTGGGGATGTTAATAGGCGTAGATTGCATAATGTTTTAGTGGGTTGATTAGTATGTGTTTAGCTTTTAAATTGGGTTAGGAGTGTGTTATTTAGTTAGATATTTATGTTTCGAGTGTTTTACGGGTTAAATCATGCTATTGAGCTTAAATTATGTGTATTTGAGGTGCCTTAATGTGTTTGTTAGTATTTGAGATTAGATATCGAAGAACGAAGAAGATTTGGAGGAATGGAAGACCCAGGCCCACGATCGTGACCTATAGGCCATGATCATGATAGAAGAAAAATGGACAGGCCACGATCGTGGCTTAGGGGTCACGGCCGTGGCCTGCATGATAGCAGACACGGATCAGCTTCGAAAACTCAACTTTGCGAAGTTATTTCAAACTTTTTGGGCCAGGTAAAACCTTCATTTTACCCTAAATAGAAAAGACTACAGAGAGGGAAAGGACTGTAATTTTTGGTGGCTCCATTTACCACTTTAAGAGATAATACAAGGAAGAGAAAAAAAAAAGAGAGGAGGGGAGAGGAGGATCTACAGCTACTGTCCAACCACTTGAACCTAGCCATTTCAAGTTCTTTCCTACTTTCTCTTGTTTATTTACTTCATCTTGATGTATGACTTGGGTTTGAGATTGTTGAACATGATGTTAATGATGTTCTAAACTCCTTTATGTGATTTCTTTTGATGTCAATACATTGGGTATTGTGATTATTTGTTATATTTGCATGCTTTGGAAACAAATTGAGAGATTGAACTGACAGCAAAATAATTAGATTGGGTAATGAGAGCTAAACAATCTAATTGATCACACAAATAATAAAATCGGTAATTTATACAAAGAGAGACCTTGTGTAAGGACCCGATAGTCTATTAGAGAGCTTAGGATCTAATTAGATGTGTGGGCTTTTTGTTAATTGAGAGATTGGAAATTTCATAATTCAATTAGGGATTATGATTTAGGGTTTAATAATTAAAACTCGAGAGAGAGTAATCCACTATTCGAAAGTCTAGGACTAATACTAAGTTAACTCAAAAGTAATCATGTTAGCATTTAATGACAGGATAAATCCCCCTTCTCATAATTCTTTGATATTGTCTTGTTGTGATATCTCAATTATTAAGAGGTTGTGCTTCATTTTGATCTAGTTTTGTTAATTTCAGAATTTTATTTTCATTCAACCTTAGAACTTGATTGTTTAATTTTCTTTTTATCTTTATTTTTATTTAAATCACATTTTTACAACCTTAGAAAAATTTAGGATTCAATTAGTTCACTAATTCTTCATAGGATCGACACCTTAACTACTACATTTACGATTCGTGAGGGCGTTTTATAAATAGATTAAAACTTTCCTCAATAGTGCCAAAGTCCCTATTTAACAATTTCGTTTAAATTGGAATCATCAAAGAACTTGAATAAAAATTTATCATCCTCCTTTAACATGACCTTGTCCAATCCCTTTTTACTCCTTGCCGAAGCATTCACAACTGGCAATGTAGGACGTTTTAACGAGAACAAACCGATTGAGTTTGTGATCCAAGCCTTTGTGTTGACCTTAAGTAGCTCCGTCGAAGGGATAATGACACCATCCTTAATAACATTTTGGTAATGCTTAAAGGCACCTTTATTATGTTACTTCTGGAACATATTTCTCCAAGCTCCTACTAGACGAGGATCCTCAAAACATCTTCCCCCTTTTAGGTTCTGCCCTTTTTTTTGGTCTCTAGATTTCATAAAGATTGACTCCTTAGAAAGATTAGGGAAGTCATCCTTTGAGAGTGAGGGTTCGCCTTTCTCCATATGGGAGGCTCGAGGAAGGTCTACCATTAAGGTAGGGCCCTCTGCCACCTTGAACTAGTCGTATGTGAAGGGGGAAGCACCCAAACGAAATAAGGTATATTTCCAAAATAGGAAAGAATAAGAGACAGAAAGGTAATAAACACAGAGAGAAGTGAAAGCATCAAAACCGTAGAGAGCATGTAAGTCCTTGGTTGACGGTTTTCCATTATCAGAAGGGTAGTAATGTTTTCAATTATTGATAGAATGAGCAAGTATGCTCATTTTTTGCCAATGTGTCATCCTTATACAACGAAAAAGATTGCTACAGTCTTCATGGATCATATTTTTAAGCTACGTGGTATGCCCCATACAATTATTAGTGATCGAGATGCTATTTTCACGAATTTATTCTTGAAGGAAATGTTTCGTCTTCAAGGAGTTAAGCTTCAATTTTTCACTGCTTACCATCCTTAATCGGATGGACAAATAGAGGTTCTCAATCACACCCTTAAAACTTAATTTTGTTTTATGTCTTCTGATTGCCCAACGAATTGGAGTCGATGGTTGTCCTTGGCAGAATGCTGGTATAACTCTACCTTTCATTCGGCTATTAATGTTACTCCATTTCAAGTTGTTTATGGTTTTCCACCTCCAATGTATTCTCCTTATTCAGTCGAAGACTTGTCTGTTCTAGCAGTATATCATGTTTTGATAGATAAGGAAGCTATGATTAATATACTACGTTTTTATTTCCAAAGAGCCCAAAATTGTATGAAACAAATGGCTGATCGCCATCGAACAAGGAGAACATTTGCAATGGGAGATTATGCTTATTTCAAACTACAGCCATATCGGCAACAGAGCGTTAGGAGTTGTAAATCGCAAAAGTTGGCGCTTTATTTTATGGCGCTTTCAAGATCTTCAGAAGATAGGATCTGTGGCATATCAGCTGTATCTACCTGCAGAAAGTAAGATTCATCATACTTTCCATGTTTCACAGCTGGAACGACGAGTATTTGATTCTGCAATATCTTCATCAGTCTTATCACCAAATTTGTATTCAGCTTTGCGTGTACCAATAGTTGTCATTGATCGTAAACTAGTTAACCGTAATATTGACCTGCGGTACAGATCTTAGTGCAGTGGTCATCTCCGAAGGATAACCATGTCTCTTGGGAATTTTTGTATGACATGCAGCAACGTTTTCCAGACATAAACCTTGTGGAGAAGGTTTTTAAGGAGAGGGGAAATGATAGGAGTGCCTGAGCTGAAAAGTGAAATGGAAATGATTGAGTATAAACGTAGTAGTTTTGAATATTGTGATAACACTAAGAACAATACATGTATAATAAATGAGTGTTGCGTAAAAATTGGCAACCACCACCAACAGTTATTATTGTCGTTATTATAGCTGTTGATACTAAGGGAGAGAATAACGAATAACAGATGATTGATTTTATCTCTCTAAGTTATTCTTTCTCTACAACTTCTCTTGTTTTCTTCTTTTCATTAGCTCTTCTCTTTGATGTTTGCAAACCCTAAATTCACAAATTAGGTACTCTACAAATATCTATTGTGGTGCCTAGGGTTTCTTCACTTACGAAATTAAGGTCTGTTTAAGGAAGAAGAGGGGTGTTTGGATACATGGATAAAGCTATCCTAAGTAAAAATATGATATTTTAGGGTTCGAATAGGATATTTCTTAGCCTAGAATAAAGAATGTTTGGACACAAGATTACAGTAAGAATTATGTGAGTATGAAGATACCTTATTCTAGAGTTTAATAAGACTTGTTTAGTAATAAATTTAAACTTAGGTTAAGAATAAGTTATTCCAAGTCAAGAAGAAAAAATGTTTGGGAATAAGATTAATGCAATCCTATAAAATTGTTTTTATGTATGGAATAATGTATTTCAAACTTGGAAATCGTACACCAAACAAAAAATGTTAAAATTATTTTAAAATCTCAAAATCAATTTCATAATTATATTAATTATTTTTCTTAATGTGATTAAGAATAATAATTAAATTGATTCCTAATTTTAAATTTTATAAAAATTGTTTATACAATTAAAATTAATTATATTAAAAGTAAATTGAAATTAATTAATTAAAATCTTTAAAATTAAAAAAAATTCTTAAGTAGTTAAGAAAGTTGACTCCTAATTAAAGGTTATTTATTTTAATTTGATTGAAATAAATTAAATTTATTATTTGGAGAATTATTGTTCTATTTATTTAGAAATTGTTTCTTTATTTATTGAAAATAAGTTTCGTGGTTTATTAGAAGATTTATTTTTCTTGATTAAATTCGAAAATATGTTTACATTTATTAATTGAGAAAATGGGCTTTCTTTAATGGTTTTTAAATATTTTTTAATATATTAAGTAAAGCTTTTCATTAATTAAAATATCTATCTATAAATAAATAATATGAAGGACTTTCCTAATTAATTAAAAGTGTTTTATTTCATTTTGAAAGAGTTACCTTTAATATTAAAAACTAATTTTCTAATTAAAGAAAAGTTATTTCTAATCAGCTTAGAAATAATTTTATAATTAAATTAGATCATCTTACTTTTGCGATTTTGAAAAAAGATGTTTTTTAAATTATAATAAGTAAGAAGCATAATTTATTGAAAATTGTATTCATTTAAATTTTGTTAAAGGAGTCAATAATTAAAAATAGTTTCTAATTAAATTTGAAAAACGAAATTTTGTTAAAGGAGTCAACATAATTGAAAATAGTTTCTAATTAGATTTGAAAATTGTTTTTAAGTCAAATTAAATTTCTATTTGAGATAGGAATTTAAATTTTTTAAGAGTAAATAGGTTTAATCTAATTTAATTATCCAAAGAGTTGTAAATATTATTTTAAATTACAAAGATCAATACCTAGAATTAAAAAAATAAGCTATATAATTTAATTATGTTGGCTTAAGAAATTGCATGTTTTATTTATTAGATATATATACATTGGACCTAAGTTAAATTGTATGTTTTTTTATGTATGATATTTTACAAACAATTTTATATTTGATAAGAGAAATAAAATTAGATCTCACGTTAAAAATATCAAGTACATATTTAGAGCATAATTGTTATCCTTCATTATTGTAAGAATAAACTGGAGTTCAGTTTATTGTTAGGTTTGTTGAGTAAACTTAAGACTACTTTAAACTGAATACATTTAGTCCTATAATAATGGGTCCTACATAACTATTTTTATGTGATATGGATTAGCAAAATCATGCACATTAATTTAGATGTAAGATTAGTAATAACATATAAGTTTTGGAAAGAATTATCACCTAATGGATTCATGAGTCATATGAGATGTAATTAATAAGGAACTTATATACCTAATTTAAGTTTAGTTAGATTATTGAGCAAACTCAAGATTAGTTAAATTTAAATGGGATCCTAAAATACTAAAGAGATTAGAGTAATCTTTCTGAATAGTAGGGAGAGTTATTAGCTCAAAGAAATTATAAGAGTAACCAAACATCTTATTAAAATGCTAATTTTTTTTAGTAGTTGTGACATATAATCAATTACTTACTTTTCTTACATTTATGTTTTGTTCTCAATGTAAATTATCTTTGTTTACTATAGTTAATACTAAGATTTAGTGAACTTAATTTCTAGGACATAGGTTAAGTTTGAAAAGAGTTCTCAAAGTCTGATAGAAAAGTTGTATGTCCATTATGCATCCCTATTAACGATTTGGTAAAAGTTTTAGAGATATCTCAATATCATATAGATGACAAAATGTAATCTTATTTTGATTTAACTAACATCTCATAAACCTTAATGGCATCATAAAAGATGTATGTCAATATAATGATAACATGATTCAAATGGTTGCCTAGAATAGAGCTGAAAAGTATAACACCTTAATGAAACTGTTTCACTCAATATGAACAAACAATTTCTATAAAATAATAATAGTTTTCACTAAAAAAAATAATTACATGACTTTTCTTGCCTATATGTGATATGATAAAGATCATATATATTTCTATTTCATATTTTTGAGTATTTAATATCAATTTAGATTCATTATTATTACATTGTTCAAGGTATGATAAGAAATAGATTGTTAAATAAAAATAGTTGATCCAAATTTATACAAACAATTTGTATTGGATCAAGGGAGACTTATACTTAACAAAAGTGGCAAGAATACAAAGTTAGAAAATCAAGATTATCCTTTTATGCCATGGTGGTTAAATTAACATAATGAGAATCATGTGTTACATACAACAATTGGTATATCCTTTTGATTATGAATTATATGAAACTTGTTAGGTTAAAGAATAACCAAATCAACCTTTGGTAAAATGATGATAATTGTATTGAATTGTTAAATCTATTACATGTGATGTATATGATTCAATAACAATTCATAAAGGATGATATTTTTATTTCATTAAATGCACTAATAAGTTTATCTTATATAGTAATATGAATTAAATGAAATATAGATTTAAAATTTTTGAAAAGTTTAATTATTTAAATCTAAGTAGAAATTAAGCATTGAGAATACTTAATCATATTGATGAGATTGATGTGATGAAATTTAAATTTTTTTATTATCTGTAGAGAATAACACTCTCTAGTAAATACCTCAACAACTAAATTTCATAATAATATGAAATTTTTTATGGAGGAAAATACAATATTTATTTCTTCCATAGTTACGCATAGTACTACAGCTTACCTTTAGTAGTTCCAATTAAGTCAATTAGTAAGGCTCCATATCAAATATGGAATGGTATGGATTTGATAGAGACAAAGTTATTGATTTTGGGATATCATACTTAGATAAAGCATGTATTATCCAACAAGTTTAGAACTAAATTAGATAAGAGAAGGTTATGAGGTATCTAAAAGATTAGATGTAATCTTACAAATTCCGTTGAATAATGTATTCATTTCAATATATGCTTATAAAAAATGGTTCTCAAGATAAATGGTAGGGGTAAGATAAATTTTGAATTGTTCAAATCTCAAAACAATACATCCAATTGGAACTAGTGCCCTTGTTGATACATTTGGTGTATAGTTGAAAGGCTACGAGACATTGAAAATTTTCACTTTCATGATGAATTTAAAGAGTTTGTTCTAGAGATGATTGTGAATTTATCATATCTACAAGAAGGTTAGTGGGAGTACAATTATTTTCTTCAGTGGGAGTGTGTAGAGAGATATTGCCTACAGAGAGAAAATAATTCGTACATTCAATTATTGAAAATATAATTGTGCAAGAAAACTTCATAATGGATAGGTAACAACTTAATTCTAGGAATTAGATGAATAAAGATAGATATAAAAGTTGTTTACCAAATCTAATTCCAAGCATACATAATATACTAAAGGTGTTTAGTATTTAAGATATTTATTTTCCTATGTATGAGTTGACATTTGATTTCAAGATCATATGGATATTGACTTTAGAAATCCTAATTGAGGTAAATTTTTTTAGAATAATATTATTTTAAGATTGAAAAGGTTCCAATACAGTTAATTACTAATTATGTCATAATACATTTTTCCTTTAGTAAAAATGATTAAATAGATCAATAAATTCTTTATTGAACTTGATATAGTTAATTGTATTATTCAAATCAATAATTTATTATAGAATATAAGATGCATTAAGCATATAAAAGGAGATAAGGTCTTATCAAAGATCCAAGTATGTATTTAAGCAATTTCTTTCAATTATAATGATAATTAAGATAAAGTCGTAAGCTTTAAGCAAGTGCTCACTATAAAGAATCTTTTAGAATTCTCTCACTAAACCACTAACCCATAAGTAACATGATTGTCATATGATGATATCATATAAGATAAAAAGATTGGCTAAATATGATATCAATTGGGAGATTATTGGCTTATGCTTTACTTCTAATTAGTTGGTTATAGTTTAATGACATAATTATTTAAAGGCATTCTTTGTCTTATACATATTTAGATATATATAAAAAAAGTACATTAAATAAATGTAAATTGCAAAATGAAATTATGATGAGATCATAACTATAAGATCCATATTGTATTTATTGTTCCTAGCCATTGTTCTATTAAGAATCAACATTAGCATACGTTATGTTTATTCTTTATAAAGGAAGCAATCAATCTCAAAGGCTAAAGTATGGAGATACTTAAACAAACGTGTGGCTATTTGTTAGAGAATAAGTTTAAACAAACGTGTGGCTATTTATTAGAGAATAAGTTCATTAAACTAACCCCGTATAATAATTCCATTTGGAATATTAGTTATATATCAATGAAAACTCTCATTGTGACAATTGTATAAGTAATCCTTTAACTTGAGATTACCAAAATATCTCTTATTAGGGATTGCCATATTTTCATACTAATTATGGCATATTCTAATCAAAGGTATCTCATTATATAGCTGTTGGTCAAAGCGAAATTGTCACAACCCAGAACCACATCGAGCACATGAAAACTGCCGCATACATGAAGAAAAGTTATGAGGTGTAGTCGTTTGGAGGATGAAGAGGAATGAAACTATGTAGTTTTGACATAGGTTTTAAGTTAGGATTTACATGAGCTAGCCTTTGGAGAAAGAAGCTTACGAAACTACCAAGAAGAGAAAAAAAAAAGGAGAGAATCGGCAACACCAAAGAAGAAAAGAGAAGGGTTTCGGCCATGGGAGAGGAAGGTTAGTTAACTTCATCGTTTTTTAGCTTAGGTTTTCTTTAGTTTAAGACAAAAGTTTGTTAAGCTTAGAGAGAGAAGCTCACGAAAATTAGAGA
>JAOQMQ010000007.1:8994676-9004679 GCA_027563845.1 Erythroxylum subrotundum | reverse complement strand
ATTATCGAAGTGTGTTTATCGTTGCAGGTTTTGGGTTTTTACAAATACAGCCGTTATGCTGCCCAATTTTTGTTAAAATTTGGGTGTGGCTGGTTTATATATAACTTCTTAAATAGAATAATAAGAGTTTGATTAAATTGATGAGATATGGGATATGATAGAATTTGAAAAAATAAGTTTTGATTAATGATAAAATTTCCAAATGGGGAAAATATATTGTATTGATTTGTATAAGATTGATTAGAATGAATAAGAATGAAAGAAAAAAAAATTTACTGAATTTCGGATTAGTTTAGTCTTAGGGTTTCCAACGCGATAGTTTTCTATGTTCACGCTTCGGATGTCAGATCCGCTTTGATTTGTCTCCGCAATATGTTTTGATTGATCAGCTGGTTCGTATTCGATTCGATTCGTTTTCATTTGCTTTGGTCCAATTTGCTTTCGGTCCGATTTGTGTTCCGTTCCTTCGAAATTCGTTCCTTCGATTTCTGCCTTTGTTTATCCAATTTTTCGATTCGTTTCGTTTAATTCTATAAGTTTCGCCTTATGTTTTCGGTTGGGGTCCGGTTCCGAGATCAAGTCCCAATATACTGTGTTTGGACCAGACCAGTTTGTACCAAAGAACGACCGGTAAAGGAGTACGCAAGAACTGGTAGGCTGACACATTGGAGTCGAACCCTGCAACTCTGTAGACTTATCTATTGTAATAGTGAGTGGCCTCAATTTATAACCTGGGCTGAAAAAGTGACGTTCGTACGTTGAGGGGACTTGATTGTCTTATGGAAGGATAAGAACATAGAAATTACTCCATAACACTCAAATAATTCAGGAGTTCACTCATAACACTTTACAATATATCAGACATTTGATCCTTGCTTATGACATCTAATCTAAGTTAAGCTCTGATCTTGCTTCCTAATGGAGTGTCAATAAGTTGTGATTTAGTTCCTGAAACGAGTAAACAAGCCTCCTATCAATACTATGAGCCCTACTTAATTCAAAACACTTTGCACTAGTTAGTATAAGAAGATTATTAGTTTTTAGCACTGGACTTAGTATTTTTTAAATTTGTATGTTTTTTTGTTTAATTTAGTTATATTGTTGATCAGATATATGGATTGATCAGATATATCTCATATGTTTGTCTACTCATTAATGCAACTTAGTGAGAATAAATAGAAAGGAAGCCATAAAACAGGGGAAAGGAAGCCTGCATCAACACTGACGGCCACGATGATGATGAGGAGGACGATAATAAACAAGAGAGACATTTGGCTGAAATCGAACATGTACTTCCAAACAGGAAACAATGATTAAATATGGGTATATAAAGATTTAAAAATTAAATGAGTTAGATAAAGGCCAGCAAAAAGAGTACCCGCAAGTTGAAGAACACTATGCTCTAGGAGATTTTGCTAACGTATTTCCTGCAAGACTCTATGTCAGCACTGGAAATATATAATATATAAATGTATTTCACATGAAACAGTACCCCTTCTGTCCGCTCCTAAGAAGCACGGACACGACATGATAGACTTATCTGACACAGATACCCACAAAGAACATATATATATGCTCTATATTTTTTTAGAAGGACTTATAAAGTACAAAATATGTATGAACTAAACACATCAATCAATATATATCATATTATGAATTCTGAATTTTTTTCTTAATTCTAAATTTTATAATATATATGCCGTGTTCGTGTCCACCAAATTTTAGAAGTTGGTGTGTCCTTGTGTCCGTGTCTATGTCGTGTCGCGTGTCTTTTTCAGTATCCGTGCTTCTTAGCGGCGCTCACTACCCCAAAATATATGTATATTTTCCATGGAAATTCAGGAAGAAGAGTATTCACCGTTTAAAAAGAAAATAGTATTATTGATAATTCAGAAATATAATCAGCGGAAATGTGTAGAAATGAGAATAGTATGAATTAATTTACTTTAATGACTAATTTATTGCTTCAGAAAGAAAAAACTGTAAACCAATAGCCTATGAAAGAAAAAACTATAAACCAATAGCCTCTGACCCACCCTTAGGGCAATTCAAAATATAAAGGTTTGACCAAAATTTAGAAGTTGGAACAAATATAGATTACCTATAAATTGTAGTTACAAAATTAATATTACATTGACAAGTGAAATACAGATTCGATTTATATGGTAAAATCTTTTTGAGCTTTATTAACAAGACAGTTTTTCTATTTTAATTACATTTTGCATGAAATGGTAAAAGTTATAATGAGATCTATATAAATTGACTTAGATCATAGGATCTGATAAGTTAAGGTTAAAAATTAAAAAAATTTGAGTTTTAAGATTGAACTTGAATTTTAAAAATTTATTAGTCAGATTTAAGTTATAAAAAATTAAAAAAAATAATACAAATATATATTTATAAATATCTTAAATTTAAATCAACTTACAACTATCATCTAATAATTTTTCATTCAAATAATTATTTTAGAAAAAAAAATACAAAAATTTATTTAGAAAAGTGTTTATATTTTTAATTATTTATTCTATTTTAATTATAAATATAGTAAAAATGATATTTTTTCTAAAATGATGATAACATTGAAGAATTATGACTTAGTTAATGTTTAAATAAATATTTTATTATTTAAACTTTATCATAATTATATATTTATATATTTATTTACTTGATTTTATTTTTATTTTGTAAATTTTCACAAATTATTTTTTTATCTTATAACATGCTTATAGTTATTTTTATTTGAAAAATGATTAAATATCTTTTATTCGAATTTCATATAATTATTAAAATCTTATAAACTATGAATTTATAGATTAAGTTCAAATTTTAAAAAAATTTAACGAGTCAAATTAAATTTAAAAATTAAGCTTATGTTTTGAACCGAATTGAATATAGATATAAAGATTTATATTTTTTAATTGAATTTGAGAATAATTCAATTTAGCTCAACGAAAGTCAGTTCAATTTAGAAAATTTTTTAAAAAATAGATGAATGTATAACATATAGATTTATTAGATAACGTTTTAACTATTATTATACAAATTGATTAGACTTATTGGGAGAAAATGTTGCGATTCTTTTGTCGAAAACTAAGTGTACAATCGTGAAAAATACAAATATAGTTGAAACTTTATTTAAGAATCAAGAGGGATATTGAAAATAGATTAAATAAAGCCAAGTCCTCCAATAATTTCCCATGTTCCTTGTGTGGAGTAATTTTTGTACATATGTCGTTTGTAAACGTAGACGAGGACAAGGGAAACTTCTGAAAGTAGAAGAAGAATCTAAGGAAATAAGGCTGTAAAAAAGAAACAGTTGAAAACCCAACTTATGAAAGGAACATATTACTTGTTCCCATTATTCTGTACTTACCCTGTTTTATGAGCATTCATCTATCTAATAAATGAGACCTACAAAAATTGTATAGATAGATGCTCATGGAATATGATAAGTACAAAGTAACAGAAACAGGTGATTTGAACCCCTTACAAAAACCCATTATGCGTCAACATAACTGATGGTCGATTTCATTCACGAATCAATCATAAGGCATTAGCAAACAGAGGCTTGAATACAAATTTTGGTGAATCGGAAGGACTAGCTGGTGTAGATATTATTTGACGAGATTTAAGGGAGTCTAAAACTAATGCTGAGGAATAAAGAATAGCAACCCCCTTTGGAGGGGAAACGAGCTTCTGGAAGAAGACGAAGCAGAAGAGGAAGAAGAGGAATAGAGTATTTCAGATATATAAATGGAACTCCTAGTTGAAATGAAAGCTAACCGATGTGAATTCGAGAGTGAAGAAAAGACAAAGGTTGGCTTCATGAATGGAGGGACATTCAATGAAGAGCTTACTGATGAAGAAGACGAAGAAGCCTCCATCCAAGAAGAAGAAGTAGAGAAGTGGAAAGAGGTAATTGAAGAAGATAAGCCAAAAATGTAATATTCCGTCTCTTACATTGTTGAAGGATTTAAAGTGTGAGACTATTGACTCATACAAGTGGCATCATATAGAATGAATTTGGTACATTTGTGACATGATTTTATGATTGTATTCGTATTCATCATATTAGCATACATACACGAATTATGATGTAGAAAAATTGCACCCAATTGACATATTCTAGGGTGTGAAACTAAATAAATGTGACTTGAATATGCATTTCCAATATCTTGTACTTTAGTTTACCAATGTCAAGAACTGATGGATTATAATTAGTAACTTAGAACTAATTGCTACAATTGAGACCCGTGTATGTCCGTTAGGCGGACATGTATGTCCGTTTAACGGAACTTTCATAAATTTGCATTTTTGACCCTCTACATGGCAAAATCTCTCTTCGTGGCCTTCATAAAAGTTGGAGATCTAGAAGTCCCCTTTCAAACCGTCTAAGAATAACCTCACTCCGACATCTCTAGAGAAAGTTATGGCAATTGTCCTAAGACATGTACAATATGAGTGAGGACATAAACACTTTGATTCTTTTGGCCATAACTTCATCATCCGACCTCCAAATGAAGTGATTATTAAAGCAATAGATTCCTAATACATTTTTATATCTCTCCATAAAAATTGGTAGCTTTTGGTGTTGACTTGAAAAAGATTTATGGAAAGAAAATGAGGGATCGGTTGGAAGAGGATAACTGGGTTATGAACATACTTTGGGTTTTTAAGCATATCTTGAGCTATAAAGCTCTGAATAAGGTGGTTCTTGTTTTAAAATAAACTAGAGACATAGAGCTACAATTGTTTTGAAGAAGTCAAATTGTGATGTTGGTGATTGGCTGGTGTGGGCATGCCACCCTTGTGAGATGACGGTATGAGGTTCTTTGAGATAACCCTACAGGGAAATACGCTAAGGTTTTATGACTCCGGATTGTTGGGCTCCAGAAACGGGCTCCAATATCTTGACATCTTGTGGTATCAGAGCTTAGGTTTTTCCTAGGCTTAGAATGCATAGTAGGATGAATTGTTATGCTATATGATTAATTGTTTGCATTGTTAAATTGATTGATTGCATTAAATGACATACATATCATACATACATGTAGGAAATAGGATTAAAATAAAATGTAAGCTAATCGTTAGTGTTTCTATTGAAAGAGTGAAATCCCACCTCGTAGAAGGACATAAGAAGTTTTGCAAGGATCGGTTGCACCTGACCATCCACTAAGAGAGGAAGGCACAGATGAGTCTAGAGCCCCAGGAGATGTTGAGGCTTCTGTAAGGCACGGTAGTGGGCCCTCTCGATCACAGACGCAGGAGTCGCCTGTTCTGCAGGAGCAAGCGCCTACCTTGGATCCGAGATTGTTTCAGGCATTTACTCAGGCCTTTTTCCAGGCTATGGGCCAGATGCTGCAATCTTCCGCTCTGGCCCCAATTAAGAAGGGGAAGCAGTTCGACAAGCTGAGGAAGTATGGTGTAATGGAATTTTACGGGACCACTGATCCCGAGGAAGCTGAGACATGGCTGAGAAAGACGAAACAAATATTAGAGCAGATGGATTGTGAAGATGACGAGAAGGTTGAATATGCTGCGAGTTTGCTACAAGGGGATGCTTTGCATTGGTGGGAGAGTGTCCTGGGAAGTCAGATGAAGCCACCTATGTTGGCATGGAAGGACTTCCTGATTGCTTATAAGAAGAAGTATTTGTCTGAAGTGTACATCCAACAAAAGCAGAGAGATGTTTTTGAGCCTCACCTAAAGGGAGGTGACGGTGAGCGAATATGAGCGCCGATTTACACAATTGGCCCGATATGCAGCTGAGTTATTGATGAGCAAAGTGGCTACGTGCCGAAGGTTTGAAGCGGGAATCTAATTCCATTGAAGATGGGAGGATTAGATGTGATTTTGGGTATGGACACCTTAGAGAAGTATAATGCCAACTTGGATTGCAAATAAAAGATTGTGGAGTTTGAAATTGGCAATGGTAGAAAGGTGGCGTTTATAGGGGACAAAAAAGCGAGTCCGACTATAATGGTTTCGGCTCTAACAACAGAAAAACTGATAAGGAAAGGATGTGAAGCATATTTGGCCTATGTGGTAGACACAAAGGCAAATGGAGGGAAGTTGGAAGAAATACCTGTGGTCATGGAATTCCCGAACATCTTTCCCGAGGAATTACCAGGACTACCACCACCTAGGAAAATTGAATTTTCCATTGAGCTTCTTCCGGGCACAATGCCAATATCGATTCTGCCTTATAGAATGGCTCCAGCAAAATTGAAGGAGCTTAAGGAGCAATTGGAAGAATTATTTAAGAAAGGGTACATAAGGCCGGGCTCTTCACCATAGAGAGCTCTGGTCCTTTTTGTAAAGAAAAAAGATGGATTGTTGAGGATGTGTGTGGATTAGAGGAAACTCAACCATGTCACCATCAAGAGCAGATATCCGCTCTCACGCATCGACGATTTATTTGATCAGTTACAAGGGCAAGGGTCTTTTCTAAGATAGATTTGAGATCGAGTTATCACTAACTGAGGATAAAGGAGTCCAATGTGTTAAAGACTGCTTTTAGAACACGTTATGGTCACTTTGAGTTCTTGGTCATGCCTTTTAGGTTAACGAATGCACCTGGAACTTTCATGAACTTGATGAATCGAGTCTTTAGGTCCTTCTTAGAACAATTTATCATTGTCTTTATTGATGATATATTGGTTTATTTTATGAGTGACAAGGAGCATGAGGAACATTTAAGGATTGCTTTGGAGACATTGAGGAAGAATGAGTTGTATGCCAAATTCGACAAATGCGAATTTTGTCTAAGGGAAGTAGTTTTTCTTAGACATGTTATTTCGGAGCAAGGAGTACATGTGGATCCGAGGAAAATAGAAGTTGTGGTAACGTGGGAAGCACCTAAGAAAATATTAGAAGTGAGGAGTTTCTTGGGTTTAGTTGTGTATACAGGAGGTTTGTGGAGGGTTTTTCCATAATAGTAGCTCCACTTACCAAATTAACAAGGAAGAATCAGAAGTTTGTGTGGACCGAGGAGTGCTAAAGCAATTTTGAAGAATTGAAGAATAGGCTTACAACGACACCAATTTTGACTTTGCCTTCTGGTAATGATGGATATATAGTGTATAGCGATGCCTCAAGGAAGGGATTAGGCTGTGTGTTGATGCAAGGAGATAAGGTGATTGCTTATGCTTCTAGGCAATTGAAACCTTATGAGATCAATTATCCTGCGCATGACTTGGAGTTAGCTGCTATAATCTTTGCGTTAAAAATATGGAGACACTACTTATATGGAGTCACCACCAGGGTGCTTACAGACCATAAGAGTCTTAAGTATCTGATGAGCCAGAAAGAGTTGAATTTGAGACAGAAAAGATGGTTAGAGCTACTTAAAGATTATGACTTAATGATAGACTACCACCTGGGGAAAGCTAATGTAGTAGCAAATGCACTGAGTAGAAAATTGACTATGGCACAAGTGGAGACAGTGTATCTTCCTCTGTTGAAGTAATTAGTCAAACTCAGGGTGACACTGAAGCAAGTCGAATCTGGGTGTATACTAGCTAACTTTAGGGTAAGGCCAGTGTTGAATGAGAAGATTAAGGAATTGCAGGAATAGGATGAGTACTTGAGTAGGCTCCAAGAAGAGATTAAAAATGGTAAACATTCTGAAATAGAGGTAAGAGAAGATGAATTGATGGTGGTAGGGAATAGACTATGTATTCCTGATATGTAAGAGTTGAAGGGTGAGATTCTGGATGAGGCACACAATGCTCCCTATACAAAGCACCCGGGGAGTACGATAATGTACCGAGATTTAAAAGAGCACTTTTGGTGGAAAGAAATGAAGAAAGATGTTGCAGAATATAGTAGAAGATGCTTAGTGTGCGAGTAAGTAAAGGCTGAACACTAGGCACCTTCAGGTAAGCTTAAACCTTTGTCGATTCCTGAATGAAAGTGGGAAAAGATTACGATGGATTTCTTGATGGGATTTCCAAGGACCAGCAGGAAGTATGATGCAATATGGGTGCTTGTGGATAGGCTAACCAAGTCTGCACATTTCTTGCCAATTAAACAAACGGATTCTTTGAATGTTTTGGCCAAGAAATACATAGATAAGATAATCAGACTTCATGGGATTCCAAGTTCGATAGTCTCAGATAGAGATCCCAAGTTCACCTCCAGATTCTGGGAAAGCTTACAAGAGGCTTTGGGAACTAAGTTACACTTTAGTAAGACTTTCCATCCACAGACTGATGGACAATCGGAGAGAACTATATGGACTCTAGAGGCATTGTTGAGAGCTTATGTTATGGATTTTAAAGGCTCATGGGATGATCATTTGCCTTTAATTGCATTCGCTTATACTAATTCGTATCACTCAGGAATTCAGATGGCACCTTATTAAGCTTTCTATGGTAGGAGGTGCAGAACTCCTATTTGTAAGGATGAGGAAGGTGAAAGGAGACTTGTAAGACCTGAGTTGGTACAGGTTACAGTTGATAAGATTAAATTGGTGAAACAGAGGCTTAATACAGCTCAAGATAGAATGAAGAGCTACACGGATGCACATAGAAAAGAGATGGAATTTGAAGTTAGAGACAAAGTGTTTCTTAGAGCTTCTCCATGGAAAGGAGTTTTGAGAGTTGGTAAGAAGGGTAAGCTTAGTCCAAGATATATAGGCCCTTATGAGATCATTGAGAAAATTAGGCCTTTAGCCTACAAGTTAACTTTGCCAAACAAAATTGTCTAAGATTTACAATGTCTTCCACGTATCGATGTTGAGGAAGTACTGATCAGATCCTTCACACATAGTTCAACGTTTAGAGGTCCAATTAAGGGAAGAATTGACATATGAGGAGCAACCAGTAGAGATTTTAGATTCAAAGGAAAAGGTCTTGAGAAACAAGACAGTAAAACTAGTTAAAGTCTTATGGAAGAACCATTCGACGGAGGAGGCAACATGGGAGCCTTTGGAAGCCATGAAGGAGAAGTATCCGCAAATTTTCACTATCTGAGGTAAGAATTTCAAGGATGAAATTCTATAAGGGGAAAGAATTGTTGGACCCTGAATTTTTTATTTATTATTATTGATTAATTTGTTTCATCATTTTTAGAATTTAGTCATTATTTTAGTGGGAATAAATAAAAATTAGAAATTTGATGGAAAGATCAGAATTTAGTTAGAATTAATATGGGAATGTTAGAATTACATTAGAGTATGGTATGGTGTTGAGAAGATTATAGGAGTTAAGAGATGAAGATAAATGAAAGAAGGATAAATAAGGAAAGACTAGTTAAGTGAGGGGTATAATTGGAAGAAAGAGGAATAAAAGTGGTCTTGAATTAGAAGAGAGAGAGTGTCGTGAGAACCAAAGAGAGAAAGAAGAAAAAAACGTGAAAAGGAGAAGAGAAGAAGGAAAATCGTGGAAAGCTTGGAAGGAAGAAGAAAGAAGAAGAAAAAGAAGAGAAATCAAGCTTGTTAAGGTACGTTAATCATCTTTTCTTCTTGCTTTAGTAGAGAAATGGGTTGTGTTGAGAATGGAGTTAGAGAGAGAAAGGGGTTTTATGTCGGAAGATGATTTAAGAGAACCCATTGTTGGAGTTATGTAAATAGAGTGCCCTGGAAAGCAAGTGTATTTACATGTAACTTTATTTTCTTCAATTACAGTTTTGAAATGAAAATATTTATTATTAATAAAACAAAAGAGTTTGGTTTTATTCATGAGAGCATTATATATCTAGTCAAAAAGGTACCATGATTCTTTTGTAAATAATATACATATACATAGAGATTTATAGGGAAAATGTATATTATTAGAATCTAAATTAATTGATTCACAGTTGAATAATCAAGTTGGTCACTTGATTATGATTTAGACTGCAGTGTTGTGATTTATCTCCATATAAGTAAAAGAGTTTACTTCAAGGGAATGATGAGTTTCATATTATGATAGTAGTTGACTATCGATAATGGCACTATTAAATGAATCTGGAATCAAGTATGTTTTCAAGAATAAAGTGGGCTGTTACTTTAATCTTAAAA
>JAOQMQ010000007.1:8945048-8958101 GCA_027563845.1 Erythroxylum subrotundum | reverse complement strand
TAGCACCGAACCTCTATAAAAATAGCGTTTGCCTTTCTTCCTTATACTCTTTATTTAAATTTGTTTAAATTGTTTTGTGTGTATTAATTCCGTAATTTTTTGTAGAGCTTATCGAAAACGATTAAAGATCTATTCAACCCCCCTTCTAGATCGTTTACACTTATTGCTTTGAAATTTTGAAAGGTATGAGTATTCTCAACGAAAGTTGAATGCCGGACTTAGGTTCGATGATTATGAGATTTCTGACTGCAGATCATATGTGACTGTTATACTTGACATATTCTATATTTTGTGCATTTCATAAATCTATATTTTGATTAAAGAATGGTTATATATGTAATGAAGGAAATTATAGTTTCTTAATAGTTTGTAATTAATAATTTATTTTGTGTCTAATTTCTCTTTTGGATTACCATATTAATGTAATGATATAATACTACTTTTAAATGATATTGTTAAGGGATATGAAATTTTATAATATGTACATGTATAGCATTGAATAGAATTGTATACCATGAATATATGTACATGAATTTTGGGTGCCATGTGTGTGGGTGGTTGTAGGTTCCGTATAGGGGTGTTACATAAATAAAATCATTCTAAGTAGGGTAAATAATCTCCTCTAAAAGTTTCTTTATCCTATTTGCAATAATTTTTTAAACAATTTTGTAAATATCATTTCACTATGATATGGAATGAAAGTCATTGATATTTAGTGTGTTGGAAGAATTGGGAAGACAAAATTATGTCTTGTTCATTTCAAAGAGCATTATGACACTTTGGAAAAATTCTTTGATGTCCCTAGTTATAATATCTTGTATTATTTCCCATGTTTGTTGTAGGAACCTATTGCTGAATCCATCAGGTCCAGTTTATACGTGGACGGAGAATAAGGTAGCTTTAATCTCCTCACTAGTGATCTCCTTCAATAGATCTATATGTGCATGTGTAAGGCATGCTCCACAAAGTTTATTTCTAATCTCCTCATTTTGAGTTTTATTTGTTCTCCTTTGATTGTCCTAGAGATTGAGAATCTTATTGATATTCCTCTTAGCCTGGATGCAATTATATTAGTACTTGGCCCTTTTATCTCCCTCGTTTAGCCAAAGCATTCTAGATTTTTTTGTCTCATCTAAGTCTTAATTGCTTAGTGTACTCTTATATCAAGTTTTCTTCAAGTTTTTTGAGCTTGATATCACTAATGTTAGACGTGAGCTTTCCTGAAAAGACAATAGAGATGTTAAAGATTTGGTTTTGATTGCTTACATTGAGTTATTTTTTCCTTTTGCAATTAGATGGGTTTAGCTTTAATAACCTTAAAATTTTGCATACAATGGAAGGCTTGAGATCACCTTTGAGAGACCATAAGTCCTTTCAAAACTGCTTCTCTAAACCTTGTAATGTTTAAAATAGTATTGAAGATTTTGAAAGGAGATTTCCTTAAATTAGGATAATTGTTCTCCAAGATAGTAATAGGAAAATGATATGAGGTATAGTGCTTCCTAAAATAAGCATAGTTATGGGGAAAAGTGATTAGCGAGCTAGAGTTCACTAAGAATTTATCCAATTTCTTTTGTAAGCTCTACTCTTATGCCTGTTTATTGCACAAAGAAGGTGTTACTAATATATTTGCAGTCTACCAGTCCTATATCTTAAGTAAGGCTTGGAAGTTCGGTAAAATTATTTATAGTGCTCCTACTGCTACCTCTAATTTCCTTAATGGATATATCATAATTGAAATCCCTAACTATGGCCTAAGACTTTAAAAAATTTACATCTAAGGCCCTCAATTCTCTTCATAAGTATTATCTTTAGAATTCCCAGTTGGAAGCATAAATAGTAGTAACAGATAGAGGGATGTAATTTGTAGATTTAATTAGCTCCAATTGTAAAATTGATAAGTACAAACCAACTAACAAGTTGTTATTTAATGGGATCAAAGGATACAATTAACCATCTAATGTTGTTAAACAATTACAAAGTGAGTGTACATGTAAATTGAAAGGAAAACAAAAGGTATTTTAGCATGTCAAAATCATATAGACATTAGGTTATCTAATTCCTCAAAAGTACATCCGTTGAGTAACCTTATGGATGGTTCACTTTAAGCACCCTTTTATATCTTATTCACTTGAAATTTTTCTTTAGATTGCATATAATTCATGTAAATTTGTATATACATGTTTTTTTGGTTATTATACAATATAAAAAATAATTACAATTCATTAATTAAAGATTAAAAAAAAATTTCTTAGTAATTTATATGATATATTGCCCTTATATCTATAAACCAGTCACCTATGCTTCTTTGACTCTCACAACATTCACTTATTAAAGGCAATTAACTAGTAAAATTAATGTATTACAAACATATTTGTGTCTTTAATTTTTTTTCTTATGAATATTCTCACACTCTCCTTTATTTCTAATTGCTGGGTTATCTTCTCTTATATCTTCATTTTCCAAAAAGCTAATTATTTCTCTAGATTAAACATTGGCTTTTATAATAAATCAATAATGTGTGACCTTATTTCATAGAATTTTTATAGTTAGGTGCAGATCTCTTTGTATACACAATTGTTTTTAAGTGCAAGTCTCTTTTAGCATATTGATCCTTGGAGAACACAATCACTTTTGTGGTGAAAGGACACTCTATTAGACTCCACATATTACATTCCAAGGTTAGCAAAATCTTTAAAAATATTTGATAATTTTAGTATTGTCAATCGTTGCCTCTTGATTATTTTTGAACCATGTTAAACTTTTAATTGTTTTTGGAAATTTTTGTGAATGATGTCAATTATATTTAATTATATTTAGTGATGGAAGTTTTGAACATTATGAACAATTATAATGGTTGTATGGAAATAAATGAAAAGGATGGGGTATCGAATGATACCATAAAGATGCATTTAATATCAAATGATATAATAAAGATGCATTTAATCTTATTGATGGTTAAAGAAGTGAAGAAGGGAAATCAAACAACTACTTCCTTTTCCGAATTTGGTTGGAAGAATATTAAGGTTGGTCTTCAAACAAAATTCAATAAAGACTATACTAATGTTCAATTGGAAAAATAAGTATAATGCATTAAGGGCTAAATTGAAAAATTTTAAGAACTTACTCAAAGAAACAAGAATTAGTTACAACTCCTTCACCGGTGAAGTTAATGCTACAAATAATGCATTAAGATATGTCTGTTTATTAACATAGCATATTATATAATATTTGTTCTCTTGTTTCCTTTTCGTGATTGTAGGTACATAAAATGACTCACAAATTCAAGAAAAAATGAAGTAAAAAGTTTTTAGACTTGTGTCATATTTTTGGAAATACTACTACATCTAGTTTGTATGCATATCCATTGACTAAATCTCCACTAAATAATACAGAAGAGGAACATAGAATTGATGTTGATAGAGATTGCTCATATAATGAAAAATGAGATATGATATGTAATGGCTAGATGGGAAAGTACTGAAAATAACTCTCAAATTCTTTTTAAAATAGCAACAAATCCAACAAAATAATTTCTTATACCTCCGTAAGGTATTACATTATTTTAAATAAACATAGTAATTGCAATTAATTTTAATAACTTTTTGCTCATATTATGTTCTTTATATGTTAGGCGAGTTTTATTTGTTTGATTTAGGCTACACCAATATGCCTAGACTTTTGTTACCATACCGAAGTCAGAGATATCGTTTGTAAGATTATAGAGCAAGAGAAAGACCTAAAGGTCCATAGTAATTGTTTAAGTGCAAGCAATCTTTATTGAGAAACATTATTAAAAGATGTTTCGATGTTTTAAAAGCAAAATTCCGTATACTTTCAAACATACCAAGTTATGATATGAACCAAAAAAAAAAAAATACATTGTCATTCCTTGTTATCTTATCCATAATTATATTAGAATACATAGACAAAGTAATGAATTATTTGACAGTTGTGTTGAAAATGAATAGCAAATTAAGAAAAGTGAAAGTGAACATGCAAGTTCTCAAGTAGAATATAATATCAGTCTAAAACAACTTTGAAGTATATCTTTGAAGTAGAATAAAATTGCTAGACAAATGTATGATGATTATATTAATTCTAATTGATTTATGTTTCTTTTTGTAAATGACAGTACTATTATGCTTTAAAGAATTATAATACGATGGACATCTTTTATTGATTAGAATGACTTAATGAAATTTTATAATTTATAAAAATTTATTATATACAATTGATGTTCAAATTTCTTTAATTATATAAATATTTATACATTTTTTATTCTAACCACAATAAGAATTAATTAATTTAATAATTAAATTATATATATAATAATTAAATTTAAATCTAAAATTTTTAACATCTAATTGTATAATTAGAAAATAGATACATAATGATTAAACTAAACATGTTTTTTGTTTTTAATTTTTATTACAAGTCTCAATCAAACAAATTTTTATCATAAATATCAACCAAATATATTTTTGAATTAAAAATTAAAAATCACAATAGAAAAACATAAGTAGAATTAAAAAGATCCGTAAGTGTCAAAGCTTCAATGTTAAGTTATTACTTTGCATTTATAATTCAAGAATCATTTTATGATCCTGTAATTTTAATAGAAATATACGCTTCCGACAACAGCTATATAGAGTTTGATCGTTTAATTTAGGACCTTATTTGACGTTATATCGAAGTAGTCATTAGTCAGGAAGACGAGCAATAGTTTAATGCATAAGATCATCCCCTCGTAATAGAGGTTTTAGGCTTTCTGTACATTCCAAAACTAGGGCGAATTTTAAGTAAGAAAGACGATTGATTATCTGTGAACTTTAAATAAATTTATTACTTCGGCACGAATTAGTGGATATACGAATGGAGTCTAACCAATACAACATTGTTTCTTTAGCTAAGATGTTAACCGAGTAGGTCATACAGACGAAGATAAACCAAACAGAAAAGAAAAGAACAGGAGAGAGAGAGAGTGAGTGAAAATATAAAAACATGTTCCGAATTCCGATGAATACTGGGTAGAGGAGTACTGTTAATACGAACAAAGTGGAAACAGACAAAGGCATCAGAGAATAGTGCGGTAGGGCAGGACCGTAGTTGCTGCCTATCCATGGAGAAATTATTAGGGGACAAAGATACCATGACGCACCCAACATTCATGCCCTCTCCCTCTGCATCTTCCTGTCATATATTATTATTATCCCTCTGATTTATTTGGTGTACAGAACATGTATATTGTATGTGTACAGAACAATTTCCTTCCAGAGAATCAGTCAATTAGATAAGATTTTAGATAAAAGTTTTAAAAGATTCTTTTGTTAAATGAAAAATTGATCTTAAAGCCATAGTGAGAACGACAAAAAAAATGTCATGCGAGTAACCTGATCTTGGACAGTCAACAAAGAATTGGACCATCTATGTTAGAATTTAACCTATACGGAGTCCACTTGATGTCTTGCCGCTTTTTAATGATGACTTGACATATGTCTTGCAGATAAAGCTTACGAACAATTCAACATTTTATTAACTGATCACAAGTGACAACTTTGAAGTGATGAACTTAAAGGTAAAAAATCTTAAGATTTCAACGTTAGACTTGGTGTCTTGGATATATAATAGCAACATTAGGTGCGAGTCGTTGAAACTTGAATCAGTCGGCTTAGTGTTCCTTCGTTTAATATGTTGTCAACCCCAGATCTTGTGTGCATGACACAGAGTAACCGCTTTTTCACGGTGGAAGTGTATGAGAAAAATGATTAAATTTGTAGATAGAGATACAGTAGGAACTGGGGTGGATGATTGTTCTAGGATTCATCTTCCCCATCTAACCAGCACAGTCTTTCATTTAATCACATCTTTCTACTTTTATTTTATCGTATCATAGTGTAGTCAATACTTTTAGTTAACGAAACCTATTGGACCATCACATATGCATAATAAACATAACGCTCTCCTAAAACTTAAATCTTGGTCTATATTTGAACATTAATTTCAACTCAAACCCCTCATGTATGTATTAATTACAGTAACAAAGGTTTCTCTGTAATTTATGAAAAAGGCCCACCTAATTTTTAGTTCTTCACTTTAATGTAATTTTATATTTTAAACTTTCAACTATCAAACTTTTTTTTATTTACAAAAACTTTATATTTAGACTTCTGCTAATATCCTTGCATAAATATTATGTGTCATCTAAATTGGACATACAATTATAAATAACTCGTGAATCTAACTCAAATGTTATATATAATTTTTGTTAAAGACTAATAACAAAATTTTTTGTTAAATAATAATAATTGTAAATAAATAATTATTTTAGAGGGTATTACTCACAATTTAGAAACTATCTTTTATCTGTTAAATGATTAATTTGATGGAAAATTGGGGCAAATTTTCATTCTATACAGTATAATAATTACGAAAACTTATTTTTATTTGATTTTTCGAAAGCTAAGATCACTTAAATTCTATAAAATGATTAACACATAAATCATAATAAAGCATGAATCTCAACTCTCACCTTATTCCAAAGCTTGATCTTTTTTCTTGTAATTTCCTTTGAATCATTTCTTAAATCATCTTATCTCAACCACCATTATCGTACAAGTGTCCAACTTCTAACATTATTGATTGGACTTTTCTTAAGATATTGAATTAACCATAAGTACATGACATAACTATAGCTATTACCTACAAGTATGAGTCAATTCCACAAAGACAGTAATTACCTTTCTCTTATTATCCAGCCTACGAATTGGATTTTGGGTTTTAGTTAAGAAAATAAAAATTAACAATTAAAATAAAATAGTCAGCAATATTCAACACAGAAATGAAAGAAATCACTTGGAAAACAATTAGTATCAAGAATTAGTGTCTAGGTAATAAATCCCCGGAAAATCATTAAATAATTAACCTTTTTATTATGTAATTGTTTTATTGACTATTGAACCGTGAATATTCTTATTGTATGCTAATAGCTCTCTCAAGTCTACTAACAACTAATCCTAAATTTATCAACTGAATTACTCAGGTTAAAATTTGTAAGACTGCTTTATCAATTTGTGAATTCCATTATTAAGTTTAACCCTAATCTGGAGGATTTTGTCATTCTATCTCTAGGGTTGCAATCAACTCCTTTCAATTACGGTAGATCTATATTCATATAATGATTTATCAATCTCTATTATATGAAATCAGATTAGGCACTCATATTCTAGATCTATTAGAACATACATTAAACACATAATATGAGGAAAAAGGGATAAAAAGATAAAAGAAAATAAAAGTAACAATAACAATAATAACTAAGTAAATAAATATGAAAATAAAAATAAAATAACATAAAATTTAAAATAAAACATATCCTAATTCATTGGCTGCCTCCCATGCAGCACTTCTTTAACATCTTTAGCTCGACATAACCTGCACATTGAACCTCATCTTGCGTTTATGATTAGTCACTTGCTTCCATCCGTTTCTTCGCATAAGGGTTTTACCACCTGTAAATAAGGCGCCAGTTGTAAAATAATAACAAGGACATAATTTATCAAATTAATAAATCCAATTGCATTGATTAATGCCCTTTTTAATGACAAACTATTAATAAAATAAGGAATAACAAAATTTCCTGAACTTATAATTAACTCGAACAGTTTGTCTTTGGGGAAGTGGGAACCCTCCGTACTTAAGGTTACTAACAACGCCTCATTAGTATTTTCCTTACTCGGTTCATTTGCCAGTTCTTCCCCATCCACCTTTGTGCACTCTTATTCTCCTTTTTATTGGACAAAGGTTTCTGACTCATCTTCTTTAATTACCTCTTGCCACTCCTCTACTTCTTTTTTCTGGATTGAGACCACCTTTGCTTCTTTGTCGTCTTCTTTTGGAAGGTCATTTTTACTCATAAGGATGATTACCATTCCATGTTCTTTAGGATCTATGGCAGTAGTACCAGGCAAACTTCTTTGCAATTCGTTAGATAATATCTTTGCCAATTGGTCGATTTGATTCATCTTATTTTGTATACAACCCTCTATTTCTTGATGCCTCATGTTTGATTCTTGAATAAACTTGACCATTGCATCTTTCAGAGCAGCAGTTACCTCCTTGCCTTCTTAAAATGTATCTTCATGCATAAAATCGATCGTTGTCTCTTCTTCACTCTGAGATGTTATAGAACTTAGATAATATGAAGTATTATGCTCATCATATACTGGTGAAGAAAGTCTTTCATTGAATTCTTAGTGACTAAACTCTCTTGGCAAGGCATTCCGTTAGTTATCTACAATAGTTTTGTATTACTGCTGTTTTTGTACATATTTAGTTAGACCATAGTCATTTCATCCATATGCGTAAGGATTGCTCCACTCTGAATTATATGTATTCTCGTATGATGGGCCTTGAGGTTGGTTGTATATGTTTGATTGCCTCCACATATACGTCGGTGCTTGACATTCATGATTGTAGGAATTATTCCCATAAATATCACAACTCGACATAAACATCAGTTGAGCTTTTAGAAACAAGCAAGTGAATAGCTCTTTCCAATAGGGTGAAGTTCCACATTGCGAAGACATATTTTAGCTCCCATAATAGTATTATTTGCTCCATCCATCTATTGTGAGTTGTGACTATGACGTTAAATCTTAATTCCTAAAATAAACCACCAACATACTGAAATTGTAAAGAAGTTCAAAAAATAATTAAATGAACAAGTTTGAAATACAATAAGATCCAATAAAATACAATTAAAACAAAATAAAACAAAAACTAATGGCTAAAGTAATAACATCTAGGTGTTCCTAATATCACTGTCCCTGGCAACGACGCTATAAACTTTATCTTACTTTTCTTAAGATCCAATCTTGAAGTAATCACAAGTGCACAGTGTAGCTGTAGTTAGTACCAACAAGTACGGGTCGACCCCCATGAAGATAGTGATTACTAGTAATTCCTTTCTCTTATAATCTAGCCTATGAATTGGATTTTGATTTTCAATTAAAAAATAGAACTTAATAATTAAAATAAAATAGGTAGTAATATTGAACACAGAAACGAAAGAAATCATTTAGAAAACAATCAATATCAGGAATTAGTATATCGGTAATGAATCCCCCTAAAACCATTAAATAATTAACCTTTTATTATTCAATTGTTTTATTAACTCTTAAATTGTGTAAATTCCTATCGTATGCTAATAGCTCTCTTTAGTATACTAATAATTAATCATAAGTTTATCAATCAAATTACTCAGGTTAAAGTTTATAGGATCGATTTACCGATTTGTGAATTCAGCTATTAAGTTTAACCCTAATCTGGAGGATTTATGTCATCCTATCTCTAGGGTTACAATCAAGTCCTTTCAAATATGGTAAATATATTCATACAAGGATTTCTCAATCTGTATATTATGAAGTTAGATTATACACTAATATTCCAAATCTATTAGAACATATTTTAAACACATAATTGAATCAAAATAAATCAATCAAAACAATTTCATTAAATAAAAAAATCAAAACATGTTATAGAATAAAATAGGGTTCATCTCACCTAGACACTAAAGATGTTTAGTTACAGAAGATATAAAACAAAATCAAACATAACAGAAAGAAAAATGAATAAAAGACAAAATTTTCATAATTCTAAATCTCCCTTTGTCTCCTATCGAATGCTATTCCAAGGTAGAGTTGTGATCTTGTATTCTATTGGATATTTTGATGATTTCTTCACGTTATCCACCTTCTTGGATCAATATTATCCCTTCTACACGTTCTCCACGTCCGAAATCGTCTCCAACAATTTACTCCTCTATTTTGCCTTTGAACACGTCATTTTATAGTAATTTTTAGGGTTATAAGAGATACATGGGTGTACTAGATCATGTATACTAAAAAATACTAGATCATGTATACTAAAAAATCCCCAGAATTCATGATTATGCCTAGCTTGAGGAACTTACACGGCTAGCTAGAAACATGGCCATGTATCCGTTCTTTGCTTCAAATCTTTGTTTTATTCCGTGTTTTCATCCAAATTCTTCTCCTTTTAGTCCCTGAAGGCAATTATAACCTTTAAATACACTTAGAACAAATTTGTATCAAATATACAATAAAAGTATAAAATATCAAGGAAAAATACATCAAACATGGGGTATAAATATAATCAAATATGCATTATTAAATATGCATCTATCAATTATTCACATAACGTGTTGAGAGAAATCTGTAGCTATTATAAAGAAACTTAGGTAAGGAATGCTAGCTCCATTAGAACCTAACCTTATTTATAATGAGTTTTGGACATTTTAGTAATTTAAATTAATTAAATTCTCACTTCAATTAAACTTTAATTAGAATTATGATTAATTCTAATTGAATAACAACTATGACCAAATAAGATCCAATATTTCATATTGATTCTTATTTATTAAGTATTTCATATTTAATCGTAAAGTTTCTCAAAGTTACAATAAAGTTTAACTTGATTAAAAGATTTGGTCTCTTTTCATCTTATTCTTTGTGTATGATGCTTTAGATTCCTAAATATGATGAAAATGGATATAAATTACAATCTTAAATTATATCTTGGATTAGATAAATTAAAATCATACAATTTATATTCATAGATCAAGATTGATACCTAGCAATATATTGTAACCACTCAAATATTTAAGAATGTCAAAGTGATTTTGTCTAACCTTTTCATACATGATTTTTCATATAATTCAGTTCTATTATCGTACAATGTTCTAATTAGACATAGAGTTTAGAATTAATGTTTACTTTATTTGAGTCAAATCATAATAGTTCTCCATGATTAGTAATTGATTTAATTGATGGCATTTGTAAATTATTTTTCAAAGTTTCATTCCACTTTAGCCAAATATTTCCTAAATCATCACTAATCGATAATAATGAAACATTCTCCAAAATCACTTTATAATGGTGAATCCTATATTGATCACTCAACTAAGTCTATATAGTTCATGATATATGCAATAACTAACGACTAAGCTACCCTTAACTAAAATAGGTTATAAATATTATCAAAACATAACAATCCTTACATGAGATAACTTTTGGAGATCTGAAGTCAAATGATCACTCATACAATCATCACAATGAGAATTTCCACAGATATACGAGTAATGTTCCAAATGGATTTCTCATATGGAGTTAGTTTAGTCAACTTATTCTCTAACAAGAACCCACACAGTTGTTTTAATATCTCCATACTTTAATGATTGAGACCGACTACTTTTTTCATAAGGAAGAAACATAACATGTTTTGGTTTTTTTATGTTATATTAATGTCCAGTCTTAATAGATCAATTATTAGGAACAATTTAGGGATAATACATAAATGCAATATAAATCTCATAATTATGATCTCATTACAATTTCATTTTCAATGTATATTTACCCCATATACTTTATCATATACATACAAAATATATATAAGATAAAGAATGACTTTATAATTATGTCACTAAACTTCAATCAACCAATTCATTGTAGGACATAACTAACAATCTCCCACTTGCATTAAGTTAATTGTTTAAGTCTCTTTTACAATATCATCATCTGATGATCACACTACTACTGGGATAGTGGCTTAGTGAGAGAATTTTGCAAGATTCTCTATAGTGAGCACTTGCTTAAATCTTATAACTTTTTTATCTTAATTATATCATAATTAAGAGAAACTAATTAAATATATCCTTGGATCTTTGATGAGATCTTAGCTCCTTTTATATGCTCAATGACTCTAATGTTCTATAGCATATTACTATCTTAAACAATGTAATGAACTTATTGATCCAAATAATCATTTCCACTAAATGAAAATGTATTATTACTTAACTAGCAACCATTGCTACATTGGAACCTTTCCAAACTGAAAATAATATTGTTCTGAGTAAAATATACCTTAATCAATATTTACTTATGAAGTTAACATCTATATAATTTTAAACTCAACTATCAACTCATATGTAGAATAATGGATATCTTTAATACTTCACAATTATCAGATATCTCAAATACTAAATACTTTTAGTACAATATCTATATACTTGGACTAGAATAGGTAGTCAACTTTTGTAACTATCTTTATAGGTCTAATTCCTTAAATTAAGTTGTTATCTTTTTATATCCAAAATGAGTTTTTCTTGGACATTTATATTTTCAACAATTGAACATATGATTTGTTGTTCTTTATGAGCAATATGTCTCTACATACTCCCATTAAAGAGGATAACAATACTCCTACAAACCTCTTTTTAGACAAGATAAATTCATAATCATCTACAAAACAAAATCATTGAGTTCATCATAAAAGTGAATCTTCCAATGCCTCGTAACCTTTCAACTATACATAAAATGTATCAACAAAGACATTAGTTATAATTGGATTTATTGCCATGAGATTTGAACTTTTTAAACTTCATTTTACTCCCACTACTTATCATAAGAACCATTCTCCTATAAGTGTTCATTGAAAAATATAATTTTTTAATAATTTTGGAAGATTATATCCAAACTTTCGGATAAATCATAATCTTTAATTATCTAATTTAGTTCTAAACTTATTGGATAATACATGCTTCAATTAAGCATCACATCCTAAAATCATTAACTTTAACTCTTTTAAATTCTTATCATTCCAATCTAATATGAAATCTTACTAATTTATCTTATTGGAACTTTTAAAGTAAGTTGTAGTACTTGGCTTAGATATAGAAAAAATAAATATTGCATTATACAATATCTCAAATTGTATATTCCTCCTTACATAAATCCATATTATTACAAAATTTATTTATGAAGGTATTCATTACAGAATCTCAGTCCCTATAGGTACCCGAAAAATTTTAATCTCAATACATCAATCTTATTAAAGTGTTTCACCATTCTCAATATTTAATTTCTATTTAGATATAAACTTTGAACTTTTCAAAATTTTATATCAATATTTCATTTACGTTGAATGATTCTATCTATAAAATCATTAGTAAATTTAACAAGATACAAGTAGTAT